>JAYESA010000009.1:174558108-174686180 GCA_036927795.1 Iris macrosiphon
AGGCGATATTTTACCTGTAGCTCAGTAGAAAGGTTTATATCGTACTGGATTTGTCTCCAGCTTTGACAGTTAGTACTCTATTATATTTGAGACTCATGGGATATTATCTTCTGTCTTGTAAGTTGTATTTTTGACTCTTTAATTCTTTATATCATATTTATGCGATGTTCCATCTTATAGTTCTGTGATTGAATATTCATATTTCATTGGTGGCATTATATATCTTGATGATCATTATTATTACATAGTATAGTTTACCCAAATCGCGTTCTACCGTCGATGTTGTGGTATAGGCTGGACATTGTTCACTACTCGTGCCCCTACACCGGGTGCGGGTCATGATAATTGGAATCCAGACTTGTTGTGTTTTTCCTATCTCTGGACCGGTATACCAACGGTGTACTGGATTGTACCGACGTCAATTTGGTAGATCTAAGTTGGTGTTATAATTTTGGGATTCAATTTAAGAAAAATTCAAATTATGTCAATTGAGTGTGTGTGTATTGTGTCATAATGAGGACTATTGATGTCTATTTGATGGTGTAAAGGTATTCTTATGTCCAAAATTGGATACTGGAAGTCTGTATCATAATATACCATGATACGGTGTGTAGAATTGGTATTTCTTTTATAATTATGCTTTAGTGTGTCATTTTTATATAGATTTATAGAATTACTCTATTTTACTTAATTACAGTTATATTTTATATATTATTTGTGTTCATGGTGAATTAGTGATGATTTAGGGTGTGTGGAGAGCGTATTATGAGTCAAGGTGTGTTAAAGGGTGGTCAACCCGGAACCCGATCTGGGCCCTGCCCGGTCAAACCCGGTTTGGGCCGGCCCAGACCCAGTCAATGGACTAGCCCGCTCCGACCCACTCCCTCAACGGGTCCGGGCTGGGTCGAAGGATTCGACCCACAAGCCCGGCCAGGCCTGTTGTCTGCTCCGTTCGGGCCAAGCCTAATTCAGACGGCCCGGTTTGACCGGCCCGATTCAGGCCCGATTCGGCTAAATTTTTTTTTCTTTTCAATATAGCCGTTGGGGGTTATTTTTACAAAATACTCCCATTTTAGTGGCAGATCTTTACCCATTTTAGGGGTATTTTTGTCATTTTTAGTAAAATGACCAAAATATCCATTACATCAACTCTTTATATAAATTTTCTCCATAATTTTTTGAATGTGCAACATACAACATCACCCTCATCTAATCCTAGCCATGCATTTTAAACAATGCAAGTCCTAGCCCTCAAAACATCCCCATGTGAGGCCAAGCCCATCCCAAGTAGGATGTTGACCAACCCAACCCCCTAGGTCAACATCAAACCCTAGTTTTCACATGATTAAATATACAACATTTCCTTCTTTTCTTTATTTTTTTCACAAACCCAAACCTTGACCTAGCCGACTATACCCCCATCTACTGTTCATCCTCCATGTCCTCCCGTCGTCGGAGCACCTGACCTCGTCGGACGTTCCCCTCTGTCGTCTTCTTCCTCCGCCTGTACCATGATGGGACCAGCAGCGAGCAGTCCTCTCCAACCCGACTGGACCACCTCTCCCCCTCCTTCACCTCGCCGGATCCACCACCACTTTTCGACGACTCGACGACGGGAGCCGCTGAACTTTCCGTCGACAACTGAACCATCATTCCCGACCTCCGTCCTCCTCCGCGTCACCTTCCTGCATCCCGAGCCACTTCCCATCAACCTCTCCCTCCTTCCTCCGGTGATCCCCCCAGCCCTCTCCTCATCCCCCGCTGTCACGACCTGCTCTCGCCTCTTCCCCGTTGATCATCAAAGCCGTTCTCTCCCCGCTGAATGCCTGAGCCCCGCTATTCTCGACCTCGCCTTCATCCCTATACATCACAGCAGCCTCTCCCTCCGGCCACTTCTTTCCTTCGACTCCTCTCACCACCTGTACTTCAACCCGCCGACCGCCTGATCCCGATGCCGCTGTACCATACAGCAGCCCAGTCTCGTCCCCGACTTCCCTGCTCACCACCACCAGCACCACTACCACCTCGTCTCCTTCCTTTTAACCAGAGCACCCGACCTCCTCTTCAACCCTCACTCGCCTTCGGTCAAGACCCAAGTCCACCACCCTCTTTATCGTCTCCACCCTGTCCTCCCCTTCCATGTCTTCCTTTCACCCCTCGTCGGACCTCCCTGACCGCCAGACTCTGGTCATCACCATCATAGCCTATATTATTATCACCATTAATCCTCATCATCATTCTCATAATCATCTTCATCATCATCCCTTAATCATCATCACCTTAATCATTAACCTAATCATCCCCATCATCAACACCCTCGACATAATCATCGACATCATCGTATTCATCATGGACCCGTCACCCTCACCAAAGATGACCTGCAACAGTCACCCCCAATCCTCGTGCCCTGTGCACGCATCCTGAGGACCATTGGATTATTCTACGAGACTCCAGGAGCATGCTATTGGCACTACACAGCTTCCTTGTCAGGCAAGATATCTTGCTAAATTGCTTATAGTACTTTGTATGCTTATTATATTTCCATATATTTATTGCATGTGTGTTTTCTTTTAGTCATTAATATATATTATATATGTTGACACACACTTGACACCTAGAATCATGAGAGAGGAGGACAATCAGTAGGCGTATGGGCTATAACCAATCTAGTAAACCGTAGTATCTAGCACGCACTACGGTAGTATGTCATGCTGGTCGCTACGCCCGAGGTATGTCAATTTCTGGTGTCGTACTGGTCGCTACCCCCGAGGTATGTCAATTTCTGATGTCCCTGACGTGTGTGTGAGTTGTGAGATTTAGATCGAGTAGCCTACCCATGTCCATACGTCGAAAAGTTGTCCTCATTATGCATTCATATAGATTGTCTTGTACAGCATACTTATATATTTTCTACCTATTATGCATGTTTACTGTATTCAAATTGGCATGCTTCTATGTATCTTGTTACGTCCCTCTGAGGACCTGGTCCCTTTCTAGGTGTAGACGATCTTGACTATTCGCAGGAGCACGGATCAGGGCTTACTACTTATCTCTTCTGGGAAGGTCTTACCTTTTGAGCATCTTTGATTATCTCTAACGATGGATCGCTTCGCTGATACCTTTATATTATCATCTTATTTTATATTGAAGATTTACCCTCCTCTCTCATTTTAGTATTGATATAGTCATTGGTAGTGGATTTGTCTCCACCCGACTATTATTTTGGATTATTTAGACTCATTATTCTAGTTTAGTTATTTCTTTTCTATGACTTTTTGTGTGGATGAGATTATTATTCTGTGCCTTATGACAATATATTTACTAAATATGAGTTATTATTCATATTACAGTGTACGTGTGTATTATGGTATCCATATATTAGAGTTTTTATATACATACGGCTGGCATGCTTACGTGTTCCTAGTCCTACGTATTTTGGGACTGGGGCGTGACATATTTTTGTAGTGGCCCATGCAGGTCGAGTTAGCCATTTCGGTTATGTAACTGTACCGAGCGGGCCTGCACCTAGGATTAGAATTTTAGGTCTCATCCGAACTTGACTATAACTCACCTTTCTTTCAATCTATTCTATTTAAAATAATTGCATCATGCTTGATTTATGTGCTTCCCTAATAGTTCCTTGGGTATAGCCTTCTACTAGAATATAGGAATCCTTGTTGTTAGGATGATAATTAAGGTAACACACCTACTAAGGATACAACTAGAATATTGACACATTACTAAGTTTAGCATGCCTAATGAACCTTAGCATCCCTTACCTGTAGATTAATTTACCAGTATCCCGTGATAATTATGAAGGACTTGAGAGTAGTATAGACACTGCTAGAGTTAGTAAGAACTTTGACCGTATTGTTTGACCCTAGTATTGAGGAACCAATAGAAATCCAGGATTGAAAATTGGGACTAAACCTAACTTTCATAGTGAGATAGTATTAGAGAACTATAAATTTAGATTCTTGTCTTGATATTAGCAGAACAGTACCTTAGGAAGCCAAGTGGAATGAATATAATATTTCTCTTGATCATACCTCGAACACAGAGATTAGCACACCACCTTTCTCTTAGAAAACCATGATATTATCTAGAGTCTCTCATTCTAAATTCATATCTTTTTCTTCCACACTCTATATTTGTGCGACGTCTAAAATTTTCTTTCATCTTTCAATTCGTGCCACCTAACCCTTCTGATTGTAGGCCAAGTGATTCCCATTTATGTTAGGATATATAGTTTGCTAGATTTATAGTTGTTAAACTTGAATTTTGAAATTATGTGCTTAGTAGTTATAACTTGATAGTTTTGTTCATTTAGATTGTGATTTTTTATTATCATTTAGTTTCAAATCACAAAATTTGTACTTTTACTCATCATAATCCAGCGTACCTATATTTTCTGTACTACCTCGACCTATGCTGCTATTATAGCCTAGTTTTGCAAGCTTATTCCTTTATCGAGCTTGTCATGGCATATGTATTATTGGGGGCCCACAATAATACATTGTCTAAATCAGAATTAGTGCATTATGGTCTGATCAACCTTAGTGCGCTTGGTTCGCTCTTCGTATCACTACCGTATATGGATTGATATATGTTGACTCAACTTGTTAGACGAATATACTTGCCCTCTAGACTGGCCAGAGCATATCATGTCAGATACATAACCGTTCTGATGTGAACATGCGAGTAGGAATCTACCAAAATAGGATTTTAATCCATAACTGTCTTGACAACCCCCTTTTGAATTCTCTAATTCCTTTGAATCCCGTACTTGTATTCTATCACCTCCACATTGTATTCTATATTATTGTTCTCCGTCTTCCCCTATTTCCGAAAGACGAACGCTCATGCTTGGTATACGGATAGTACTAGATATACCCTATAGGCTGATCACATTACCTTGTGACTACCCTTTATAATTTAGGGCATATCATATGTGATATATTGGGGTTGAAATTTTTGATGATTGAATAACACGACTAAATAATTTGAGGAATAATTTTCTTAAATTTATAAGCCTTATATAATATAAGGATAAATTCTAAGTTGGGTAGAAGTTGCATTATTAACTTGAGGTGAATTTCTTTTTGATTGTGATCAAGCAAGATTATATAAGAGAGAACCATGCCTTATTTTAATTTTGAAGACGAAATTATTTTAATTTGGGTATATTGTAAACCCCCTCACCAAAAATTAGGCCTAATTGGCTTAGATAGAGAAACTAGGGCTAGTTTGAATCCAATTAGAAATAGAACATTTATTTTTAGACAATTTTATAATATTTATATCACTTAGTGCACCTTACCGTTGCTTCGATAATTGGAGCACTACACTAGCCACTGCCTTCCTACTAATTTTATACCCTTGTCCTAGACATGCCAGTCTTCCATCCTGACCTTTGTGTAACTTATAATCATGCTCTCTTGTGCTATATTTTAGTCGCACGATATTCGTTGCGGACTTTTATATTTAATTCTAAATAAATACGATCTTGTATCCATGTGTGTTCCAATCAAAATTGGAGACACAATTTTGACCCATTTTGTGCAATCCAAATTATGATTATATTCTACTTTGAGCCTTCTATGTCCATGATATTTGTGTCCCACCTAATTTTAGTCCCATGTAATTCTAATTAATTTTAGAACACCATTTGCATTAATTTTAATTAATTTAATCCAATTTCTATTTTTGTGTAATTTTCCAATTTTTGGGTGCTTTTATACAAAAATGCATTAAGGTGTCCACACCATTAGACACAATACATGAAGAAAACCCATTTTTCCTTCATATAAATTTTTTCTATAATTTTTTGAATGTGCAACACACAACATCACCATCATCTAATCCTAGCTATGCATTTTAAACAATGCAAGTCCTAGCTTCCAAACATCCCCATGTGAGGCCAAGCCCATCCCAAGTAGGATGTTGACCAACCCAACCCCTAGGTCAACATCAAACCCTAGTTTCCACATGTATAAATATACAACCTTTCCTTCTTTTCTTTATTTTTTTCCACAAACCCAAACCTTGACCTAGCCGACTACACCCCCATCTACTGTTCATCCTCCCTGTCCTCCCACCGCCGGAGCACCCGACCTCGTCGGACGTTCCCCTCCATCGTCTTCTTCCTCCCCCTGTACCACGGTGGGACCAGCAGCGAGCAGTCCTCTCCAACCCGACTGGGCCACCTCTCCCCCTCCTTTACCTCGTCGGATCTACCACCACTTCTCGACGACTCGACGACGGGAGCCGCTGAACTTTTCGTCGATGACTGAACCATCGTTTTCGACCTCCGTCCTCCTCCGCGTTGCCTCCCTGCATCCTGAGCCACCTCTCATCAACCTCTCCCTCCTTCCTCCGGTGATCACCCCAGTCCTCTCCTCATCCCCCGCTGTCACGACCTGCTCTAGCCTCACCCCCGGTGATCATCGCAGCCATTCTCTCCCCGCTGAATTCCTGAGCCCCACCGTTCTCGACCTCGCCTTCATCCCTGCCCATCACAGCAGCCTCTCCCTCCGGCCACTTCTTTCCCTCGACTCCTCTCACCACCTGCACTTCAACCCGCCGACCGTCTAATCCCGACGCCGTTGCACCACACAGCAGCCCCGTCTCATCCCCAATTTCCCTGCTCACCACCACCAGCACCACTACCACCTCGTCTCCTTTCCTTCAACCAGAGCACCCGACCTCCTCTTCAACCCCCACTCGCCTCCGGTCAAGACCCGAGTCCACCACCCTCTTCATCGTCTCCACCATGTCCTCCCCTTCCCTGTCTTCCATCCACCCCTCATCGGACCTCCCTGACTGCCGGACTTCGGTCATCACCCCTTCATCACCATCATAGCCTATATTATTATCACCATTAATCCTCATCATCATCTTTATCATCATCCCTTAATCATTCTCACCCTAATCATTAATCTAATCATCCCCATCATCAACACCCTCGACATAATCATCGACATAATCGTATTCATCATGGACCAGTCACCCTTGTCGAAGATGACCTGCAGCAGTCACCCCCGATCCATGTGCCATATGCGCGTACCCCGAGGACCATTGGATTGTTCTGCGAGACTCCAGGAGCAGGCTATTGGCACTATGCAGCTTCCTTGCCAGGCAAGATACCTTGCCAAATTGTTTACAGTACTTTGCATGCTTATTATATTTCCATATATTTATTGCATGTTTGTTTTCTTTCAGTCATTACTATATATTATATATGTTGACACACACTTGACACCTAGTATCATGAGAGAGGAGGACAATCAGTAGGCGTATGGGCTATAACCACTTTAGTAAACCGTAGTATCTAGTACGCACTACGGTAGTGTGTCATGCTGGTGGCTACCCCCGAGGTATGTCAATTTTTGGTGTCGCGCTGGTCGCTACCCCTGAGGTATGTCGATTTCTGATGTCCCTGACGTGTGTGTGAGTTATAAGATTTAGATCGAGTAGCCTACCCATGCCCATACGTCAAAAAGTTGTCCTCATTATACATTCATATAGATTGTCTTGTACAGCGTACTTATATATTTTCTACCTATTATGTATGTTTACTGTATTCAAATTGGCATGCTTTTATGTATCTTGTTATGTCCCTCTGAGGACCTGGTCCCTTTCCAGGTGTAGACGATCTTGACTATTCGCAGGAGTACGGATCGGGACTTACTACTTATCTCTTCCAAGGAGGTCTTACCTTCTGAGCATCTTTGATTATCTCTAGCGATGATCACTTCGCTGATACCTTTATATCATCATCTTATTTTATATTGGAGATTTACCCTCCTCTCTCATTTTAGTATTAATATAGTCATTGGTAGTGGATTTGTCTCCACCCGACTATTATTTTGGATTATTCAGACTCATTATTCAAATTTAGTTATTTCTTTTCTATGACTTGTTGTGTGGATGAGATTAGTATTTTTGTGCCTTGTGATAATATATTTACCACATATGAGTTATTATTCATACTACAGCGTACGTGTGTATTATGGTATCCATATATTGGAGTTGCCATATACATACGGCTGGCATGCTTACGTGTTCCTAGTCCTACGTATTTTGGGACTAGGGCGTGACATATTTTTGTGGTGGCCCATGCAGGTCGAGTTAGCCGTTTCGGTTATGTAACTGTACCGAGCGGGCCTGCACCTAGGATTAGAATTTTAGGTCTCATCCGCACTTGACTATAACTCACCTTTCTTCCAATCTTTTCTATTTAAAATAATTACATCTTGCTTGATTCATGTGCTTTCCTAATAGTTCCTTAGGTATAGCCTTCTACTATAATATAGGAATCCTTGTTGTTAGGATGATAATTAGGGTAACACACCTACTAAGGATACAAATGGAATATTGACACATCACAAAGTTTAGCATACCTAATGAACCTTAGCATCCTTTACCTGTTGATTAATTTACCAGTATCCCGTGATAATTATGAAGGACTTGAGAGTAGTATAAACACTGCTAGAGTTAGTAAGAACTTTGACCGTATTGTTTGACCCTAGTATTGAGGAACCAATAGAAATCTAAGGTCAAAAATTGGGACTAAACCTAACTTTCATAGTGAGATAGTATTAGAGAACTATAAATTTAGATTCTTGTCTTGATATTAGCAGAATAGTACCTTAGAAAGCCAAAAGGAATGAATATAACATTTCTCTTGATCATACCTCGAACACAGAGATTAGCACACCACCTTCCCCTTAGAAAACCATGATATTATCGAGAGTCTCTCATTCTAAATTCATATCTTGTTCCTCCACACTCGTTATTTGTGCGACATCTAAAATTTTCTTTCATCTTTCAATTCGTGCCACCTAACCCTTCTGATTATAGCCCAAGTGATTCCCATTTATGTTAGGATATATAGTTTGCTAGATTTATAGTTATTAAACTTGAATTTTAAAATTATGTGCTTAGTAGTTAGAACTTGATAGTTGAGTTGTTCATTTAGATTATAATTTTTGATTATCCTTTAGTTTTAAATCACGAAATTTGTACTTTCACTCATCATAATCCAGCGTACCTATATTTTCTGTACTACCTCGACCTATGCTGTTATTATAGCCTAGTTTTGCAAGCTTATTCCTTTATCGAGCTTGTTCATGGCATATGTATTATTGGGGGCCCACACGAATACATTGTCTAAATCAAAATCAGTGCATTATGGTTTGATCAACCTTAGTGCGCTTGGTTCGCTCTTCGTATCACTACCTTATATGGATTGATATATAGTTGACTCAACTTGTTAGACGAATATACTTGCCCTCTAGACTGGCCAGAGCATATCATGCCAGGTACATAACCATTCTGATGTGAACATGCGAGTAAAAATCTACCAAAATAGGATTTTAATCCACAACTGCCTTGATAACTCCCTTTTGAATTCTCTAATTCCTTTGAATCCCGTACTTGTATTCTATCATCTCCACCTTCTATTCTGTATTATTATTCTCCGTCTTCCCCTATTTCGGAAAGACGAACGCTCGTGCTTGGTATACGTTGGTATACGGATAGTACTAGATATACCCCATAGTCTGATCACATTACCTTGTGACTACCCTTTATAATTAAGGGCATATCATTTGTGATATATTGGTGTTGAAATTTTTGAGGATTGAATAACACGACTAAGTAATTTGAGGAATAATTTTCTTAAATGTATAAGCCTTATATAATATATGGGTAAATTCTAAGTTGGGTAGAAGTTGCATTATTAACTTGAGGTGAATTCCTTTTAGATTGTGATCAAGCAAGATTAGATAAGAGATAACCATGCCTTATTTTAATTTCGAGGACGAAATTATTTTAAGTTGGGTAGATTGTAAACCCCCTCGCCCAAAATTAGGCCTAATTGGCTTAGATAGAGAAACTAGGGCTAGTTTGAATCCAATTAGAAATAGAACATTTATTTTTAGAAAATTTTACAATATTTATATCACTTAGTGCACCTTACCATTGCTTCGATAATTGGAGCAATACACTAGCCACTACCTTCCTACCAATTTCATACCAGTCTTCCATCTTGACCTTTGTGTAACTTATAATCATGCTCTATTGTGCTATATTTTAGTCGGATGATATTCGTCACGGACGTTTATATTTAATTCTAAATAAATACGACCTTGTATCATTGTACGTTCCAATCGAAATTGGAGATACAATTTTGACCCATTTTGTACAACCCAAATTATGCTAATATTCTACTTTGAGTCTTCTATGTGAATGATACTTGTGTCCCACCTAATTTTAGCCCCATGTACTTCTAATTAATTTTAGAACACCGTTTGCATTAATTTTAATTAATTTAATCCAATTTCCATCTTTGTGCAATTTTTCAATTATTGGGTGCTTTTATGCAAAAATGCATTAAGGTGTCCACACCATTGGACACAATACATGAAGAAACCCATTTTTTCTTTATATAAATTTTCTCCATAATTTTTAGAATGTGCAACACACAACATCACCCTCATCTAATCCTAGCCATGCATTTTAAATAATGCAAGTCCTAGCCCTCCAAACATCCCCATGTGAGGCCAAGCCCATCCCAAGTAGGATGTTGACCAACCCAACCCCTAGGTCAACATCAAACCCTAGTTTCCACATGTATAAATATACAACCTTTCCTTATTTTCTTTATTTTTTTTCCACAAACCCAAACCTTGACCTAGCCGACTATACCCCCATCTACTATTCATCCTCCCTATCATCCTGCTGCCGGAGCACCCGACCTCGTCGGACGTTCCCCTCCGTCGTCTTCTTCCTCCGCCTGTGCCACGGTGGGACCAGCAGCGAGCAATTATTTCCAACCCGACTGGACCACCTCTCCCCCTCCTTCACCTCGCCGGATCCACCACCACTTCTCGACGACTCGACGACGGAAGCCGCTGAACTTTCCGTCGATGACTGAACCATCATTCCCGACCTCCGACCTCCGTCCTCCTCCGTGTTGCCTTCCTGCATCCTGAGCCACCTCCCATCAACCTCTTCCTCCTTCTTCCAGTGATCACCCCAGTCCTCTCCTCATCACCGCTGTCACGACCAGCTCTCGCCTCTCCCCCGGTGATTACCGCAGCCGTTCTCTCCCTGCTGAATGCCTGAGCCCCGCCGTTCTCGACCTTGCCTTCATCCCTGTCCATCACAGCAGCCTCTCCCTCTGGCCACTTCTTTCCCTTGACTCCTCTCACCACCTGTACTTCAACCTGCCGACCGCCTGATCCCGACGCCGCTGCACCACACAGCAGCCCCGTCTCGTCCCCGACTTCCCTGCTCACCACCACCTCATCTCCTTCCCTTCAACCAGAGCACCTGACCTCCTCTTCAACCCCCACTCGCCTCTGGTCAAGACCCGAGTCCACCACCCTCTCCATCGTCTCCACCCTGTCCTCCCTTTCCCTGTCTTCCTTATACCCCTCGTCGGACCTCCCTGACCGCCGGACTCTGATCATCACCCCTTTATCACCATCATAGCCTATATTATTATCACCATTAATCCTTATCATCATTCTCATAATCATCATCATTCCTTAATCATCATTACCCGAATCATCCCTATCATCAACACCCTCGACATAATCATCAACATCATCGTATTCATCATGGACCCGTCACCCTCGTCGAAGATGACCTACAGCAGTCACCCCCGATCCTCGTGCCCTGTACGCGTACCCCGAGGACCATTGGATTGTTCTCCGAGACTCCAGGAGCAGGCTAATGGCACTACGCAGCTTCCTTGCCAAGCAAGATACCTTGCCAAATTGCTTACAGTACTTTGCATGCTTATTATATTTCCATATATTTATTACATGTGTATTTTTTTTAGTCATTACTATATATTATATATGTTGACACACACTTGACACCTAGTATCATGAGAGAGGAGGACAATCAGTAGGCATATGGGCTATAACCACTCTGGTAAACCGTAGTATCTAGCACACACTACGGTAGTGTGTCGTGCTGGTTGCTACCCCCGCGGAATATCGATTTCTGGTGTCGCGCTGGTCGCTACCCCCGAGGTATGTCGATTTCTGATGTCCCTGACGTGTGTGTGAGTTGTGAGATTTAGATCGAGTAGCCTACCCATGCCCATACGTCGAAAAGTTGTCCTTATTATGCATTCATATAGATTGTCTTGTACATCATACTTATATATTTTCTACCTATTATACATGTTTACTGTATTCAAATTGGCATAATTCTATGTATCTTGTTACGTCCCTCTGAGGACCTGGTCCCTTTCCAGGTGTAGACGATATTGACTATTCGCAGGAGCACGGATCAGGGCTTACTACTTATCTCTTCCGAAGAGGTCTTAACTTTTGAGCATCTTTGATTATCTCTAACGATGGATCGCTTCGCTGATACCTTTATATTATTATCTTATTTTATATTGGAGATTTACCCTCCTCTCTCATTTTAGTATTGATATAGTCATTGGTAGGGGATTTGTCTCCACCCGACTATTATTTTGGATTATTCAGACTCATTATTCTAGTTTAGTTATTTCTTTTCTATGACTTGTTGTATGGATGAGATTAGTATTTATGTGCCTTGTTATAATATATTTACCACATGTGAGTTATTATTCATATTACAGCATACGTGTGTATTATGGTATCCATATATTGGAGTTTTCATATACATATGGCTGGCATGCTTACGTATTTCTAGTCCTACGTATTTTGGGACTGGGGCGTGACATATTTTTGTGGTGGCCCATGCAGGTCGAGTTAGCCATTTTGGTTACGTAATTGTACCGAGCGGTCCTGCACCTAGGATTAGAATTTTAGGTCTGATCCGCACTTTGACTATAACTCACCTTTCTTCCAATCTGTTCTATTTAAAATAATTGCATCCTGCTTGATTCATGTTCTTCCCTAAAAGTTCCTTGGGTATAGCCTTCTACTAGAATATAGGAATCCTTATTGTTAGGAGGATAATTAGGGTAACATACCTACTGAGGATACAACTGGAATATTGATACATCACTAAGTTTAGCATACCTAATGAACCTTAGCATCCCTTACCTATAGATTAATTTACCAATATCCCGTGATAATTACGAAGGACTTGAGAGTAGTATAGACACTGCTAGAGTTAGTAAGAACTTTGACCGTATTATTTGACCCTAGTATTGAGGAACCAATAGAAATCCAAGGTTAAAAATTGGGACTAAACCTAACTTTCATAGTGAGATAGTATTAAAGAACTATAAATTTAGATTCTTGTCTTGATATTAGCAGAACAGTACCTTAGAAAGCCAAGAGGAATGAATATAACATTTTCCTTGATCATACCTCGAACACAGAGATTAGCACACCACCTTCCCCTTAGAAAACTATGATATTATCTAGAGTCTCTCATTCTAAATTTATATCTTGTTCCTCCACACTCGCTATTTGTGCGACGTCTAAAATTTTCTTTCATCTTTTAATTCGTGCCACCTAACCCTTCTGATTGTAGGCCAAGTGATTCCCATTTATGTTAGGATATATAGTTTGCTAGATTTATAGTTGTTAAACTTGAATTTTGAAATTATGTGCTTAGTAGTTAGAACTTGATAGTTGAGTTGTTCATTTAGATTATGATTTTTGATTATCTTTTAGTTTCAAATCATGAAATTTGTACTTTCACTCATCATAATCCAGCGTACCTATATTTTTGTACTACCTCGACCTATGCTGCTATTATAGCCTAGTTTTGCAAGCTTATTCCTTTATCGAGCTTGTTCATGGCATATGTATTATTGGGGGCCGATAATAATACATTGTCTAAATCAGAATTAGTGTATTATGGTCTGATCAACCTTAGTGCGCTTGGTTTGCTCTTCGTATCACTACCTTATATGGATTGATATATAGTTGACTCAACTTGTTAGACGAATATACTTGCCCTCTATACTGGCCAGAGTATATCATGTCAGGTACATAATCGTTCTGATGTGAACATGCGAGTAGGAATCTACCAGAAAAGGATTTCAATCCACAACTGCCTTGACAACTCCCTTTTAAATTCTCTAATTTCTTTGAATCCCGTACTTGTATTCTATCACCTCCACCTTGGATTCTGTATTATTGTTCTCCGTCTTCTCCTATTTTAGAAAGACGAATGCTCGTGCTTAGTATACGTTGGTATACGGATAGTACTAGATATACCCCATAGGCTGATCACATTACCTTGTGACTACCCTTTATAATTAAGAGCATTTCATATGTGATATATTGGTGTTGAAATTTTTGAGGATTGAATAACACGACTAAGTAATTTGAGGAATAATTTTCTTAAATTTATAAGCCTTATATAATATATGGGTAAATTCTAAGTTGGGTAGAAGTTGCATTATTAACTTGAGGTGAATTCCTTTTAGATTGTGATCAAGCAAGATTAGATAAGAGAGAACCATGCCTTATTTTAATTTCGAGGACGAAATTATTTTAAGTTAGGTAGATTGTAAACTCCCTCACCCAAAATTAGGCATAATTGACTTAGATAGAGAAACTAGGGCTAGTTTGAATCCAATTAGAAATAGAACATTTATTTTTAGACAATTTTACAATATTTATATCACTTAGTGCACCTTACCGTTGCTTCGATAATTGGAGCACTACACTAGCCACTGCCTTCCTACTAATTTTATACCCTTGTCCTAGATATGCCAATCTTCCATCCTGACCTTTATGTAACTTATAATCATGCTCTCTTGTGCTACATTTTAGTCGCAAGATATTCATCACGGACGTTTATATTTAATTCTAAATAAATACGACCTTGTATCCTTATGCGTTCCAATCCAAATTGGAGACACAATTTTGACCCATTTTGTGCAACCCAAATTATGATAATATTCTACTTTGAGTCTTCTATGTCCATGATACTTGTGTCCTACCTAATTTTATCCCCATGTACTTCTAATTAATTTTAGAACACCATTTATATTAATTTTAATTAATTTAATCCAATTTTCATCTTTGTGCAATTTTCCAATTGTTGGGCACTTTTATACAAAAATGTATTAAGGTGTCCATACCATTGGACACAATACATTAAGAAACCCATTTTTCCTTCATATGAATTTTTCTCATAATTTTTTGAATGTGCAACATACAACATCACCCTCATCTAATCCTAGCCATGCATTTTAAACAATGCAAGTCCTAGCCCTCCAAACATCCCCATGTGAGGCCAAGCCCATCCCAAGTAGGATGTTGACCAACCCAACCCCCTAGGTCAACATCAAACCCTAGTTTCCACATGTATAAATATACAACCTTTACTTATTTTCTTTATTTTTTCCACAAACCCAAACCTTGACCTAGCCGACTACACCCCCATCTACTGTTCATCCTCCCTGTCCTCCCGCCGCCGGAGCACCCGACCTCGCCGGATGTTCCCCTCCGTCATCTTCTTCCTCCCCCTGTACCACGGTGGGACCAGCAGCGAGCAGTCCTTTCCAACCCGACTGGACCACCTCTCCCCCTTCTTTACCTCGCCGGATCCACCACCACTTCTCGATGATTCGACGACGAGAGCCACTGAACTTCCCATCGATGACTGAACCATCGTTCCTGACCTCCGTCCTCCTCCGCGTCGCCTCCTTGCATCCCGAGCCACCTTTCATCAACCTCTCCCTCCTTCCTCCGGTGATCACCCCAGTCCTCTCCTCATCTCCCACTGTTACGACCTACTCTCGCCTCACCCCCGGTGATCACCGCAGCCGTTCTCTCCCTACTGAATGCCTGAGCCCGCCGTTCTCGACCTCGCCTTCATCCCTGTCCATCACAGCAGCCTCTCCCTCTGGCCATTTTTTTCCCTCGACTTCTCTCACCACCTGCACTTTAACCCGTCGACCGCCTGATCCCGATGCCGCTGCACCACACAGCAGCCCTGTCTCGTCCCCGACTTCCCTGCTCACCACCACCAGCACTACCACCACCTCGTCTCCTTTCCTTCAACCAGAACACCCAACCTCCTCTTCAACCCTTACTCACCTCCGGTCAAGACCTGAGTCCACCACCCTCTTCATCGTCTCCACCCTGTCCTCTCCTTCCTTGTCTTCCTTCCACCCCTCACCGGACCTCCCTGACCGCCGGACACCGGTCATCACCCTTCATCACCATCATATCCTATATCATTATCACCATTAATCCTCATCATTATTCTCATAATCATCTTCATCATCATCCCTTGATCGTCATCACCCTAATCATTAACCTAATTATCCCCATCATCAACACCCTCGACATAATCATCGATATCATCGTATTCATCATGGACCCATCACCCTCGCCAAAGATGACCTACAACAGTCACCCCCGATCCTCGTGCCCTGTGCGTATACCCCGAGGACCATTGGATTGTTCTTTGAGACTCCAAGAGCAGGCTATTGGCACTACGCAGCTTCCTTGCCAGGCAAGATACCTTGCCAAATTGCTTATAGTAGTTTACATGCTTATTATATTTCCATATATTTATTGCATGTGTGTTTTCTTTCAGTCATTACTATATATTATATATATTGACACACACTTGACACCTAGTATCATGAGAGAGGGGGACAATCAGTAGGTGTTTGGGCTATAACCACTCTGGTAAACCGTAGTATCTAGCACGCACTATGGTAGTGTGTCGCGCTGGTCGCTACCCCTGAGGTATGTCAATTTTTGGTGTCACGCTGGTCGCTACCCCCGAGGTATGTCGATTTCTGATGTCCCTGACGTGTGTGTGTGTTGTGAGATTTAGATCGAGTAGCCTACCCATGCTCATACGTTAAAAAGTTGTCCTCATTATGCATTCATATAGTTTGTATTGTACAGCGTACTTATATATTTTCTACCTGTTATGCATGTTTACTGTATTCAAATTGGCATTCTTCTATGTATCTTGTTACGTCGCTCTGAGGAACTGGTCCATTTTCAGGTGTAGACGATCTTGACTATTCGCAGGAGCACGGATCAGGGCTTACTACTTATCTCTTCCGAGGTGGTCTTACCTTCTGTCACCCCCATATTTCAGATTAGGGGTATTTTCGCCTTTTCATAATTAATGTGTAAATAATTGCATTATAATTAATTATATTTAAATTATTGTGATTTTATTTGATTATTGCATATTACCGTTGTTTCGATAATTAGAACGTTACACTTGCCCTTATCTTCCAACCGATTTCACACCCTTGTCCTAGACGTGCCAGACTGTTATTTTGATCCTCGTGTGACTCATAATTATGTCTTGTTGTAGTTCATTTTAGACGCACAACATTCGTCGCAACCGATTGTATTTAATTCTATATAAATCAAACTTTGTATCCTTGTGTGTTCCAATCAAAATTGGAGACACAACCTCGACCTATTTTGAGCAACCCAAATTATGATAATATTCTATTCTGAGTCTACTTCATTCATGATACTTGTGCCCCATTTAATTTCAACCCCTTGTACTTCTAATTAATTATTAGAACACAATTTGTATTTATTTTAATTAATTAAACCATAAACCCTATTTTGGTAATTTTCTAATTGTTGAGCACTTTTGTGAAAAGGTGCATTAAGGTGTCCGCCCCTGGGACACGACACACAAATAAAACTCATTTTCCCTTTTTATGTATATTTTTTATAATTTTCAGGAGTGTGTAAATTAACATCAACCTCCTTAAAATCATGGCCTCAAAACCTTGAACCAATGCATCATAGCCATTCATTTTTTAATTTGTTTAAATCCTAGCCATTGAAATAGCCATGGCAAGGCCCAATCCCAAGAGGGCTTTGACCAAGCCAAATTCTAGGTCAATCCAAACTCTATACCTATGTATAAATAGTATTACTTTTCTTTTCTTTTTTCCTTATTCCCAAACCTAATACTCAACCGATTCTTTTCTTCCCCTTTCCTGTTCATCATCCCAACTCCATGACTCTTTCCGCTGACAACCGCCTGACTCATCCATAACCCCTCACCGCCGTCTCCTCCACACGACAACTTCCCTGACCCCGCTGCACCTAGAAGCCGCTGAACCCGATCCCGCCGGAGCCGAAGCTGCCTCACCGTTCTCCACCTCCCAGACAACGCCCCGCCGGCCACCGACCGTTCCCGACCGAAGGACCCACCAAACTCGTTCCCGCTCGACTAACTATCCCACTCCCCACGAACGCCTGAACGTACCGCCGACCGACTGGTCGACTCGCCTGCAACCGCCAGCACTCGCCTGGGCGGATCCCGACCCGCTGCCATTCGCCAGAAGCACGTCGGAAGCTCGCCACGACCACCTATCAGCGCTCCCATACCTCAGCAGCAGCTACCTCGACATCGAACCCCTCATTTTCGCGTACCCAGGTTCGATTTCCCCCTCGCATACGTGTACGTGTACGCGCACACGCGTATTCTTCATTGTATGCATGCGTATAATTAACTACGATAGTGTACAGGTATCTTATGATGGTATATTGGTGTGTTTGTATGTACATATTATATATCTATATGTATATGAACCTAATTGGTATATGTATGGTATATGTACTAGTATATGTTTAAATGTATTTTGGCATATATATATATATATATAGTATCTCTTAATTAGTATAAATACATATATATATATACGTATTGTATACATCTCCCTAGTATATGTTTATATATATATAAAAGTATTAATTCTATTTAAAGTATATATATATATATATATGTCTATTATTTTGTAACTAATGGATATTTATGTAGATGTTAGTTCATATTATGTACTGTATGCCTATGTACGAGATGACTTGAATGTAACCACGGATATCCCGTATTTACATTGACCTGTGACCAGATAACATGTTAGCAGACTGCCATATATACCCTGACATACTGGCAAGACCGTATCATCGACTGTCTGTTATGCACAACTACAGATGTGACCCCCTAGCGTAGTCTCTGAGGTCATTGTGTTTGATTGTGTGTGTAGTGTAACGTCTGATGCCGTGTTGTGTTATATGATATATCTATAGGACTGTTGGATCCCTCAGACGATACTTTGGAACCCGGACATTGGTATTGCCAGCTAAGGACCACATGCAAGTGCATTCTCTGACAGTTTTCATTATGTTGATTATCTCTATAATTCTAGTTGTATAGCGTACATGATTCTGACACTGTTGTTTACACGAGTTGGCATTATCGATACCTATCACGAGGAGTCATGATTGGGATCCATCGTGCTAGCCGGGGAAAAACGGGGAAATGTTAGTAGCTTATGTGATCATAACCAACTTTACATGCATCATAGCTCACCCACACCTCACGTCGGTGCAGCCTGACCATTACATGCCTCATAGCCTGTTATGTGTGACTAGCCTGACTATTGCTTACATCATCGCTATCCTCATGGTTAGCCTGACCTTACATGAATCATAGCTAGTCATACATAGCGAGCCTGATCAGTCCCAAGCCGATCACATGATATGCTGATGTTTCACACACTTAGCTAGATGTTCTTGACATGTATCTCTAGTATATTGATATAGTATTCCTTATGTTCTAGTCATGATTCTAGCATTCACATATATACCAGTTCATTGTTCCAGCGTGTACTTGTATTTCTACTCATTGCTAGATGTACATTGATGATGATTATTTCAGTATTCCATTTATTCCAGTATTTTATTATTTCAGTATTTTTTATTGCCAGTATTCATATATGTCTTGTATTTCTTTACACTGTGTTATAGTTTTTGTCAATATATGTGGAACTACTGTTAGTACTTGTACTTCGTTCTAATCCTGACTGGATATTTTTTTCAGTAGATCTTGAGGATTTATGTACCACACACTATGGACCGGGTATAGATGCAGGCGACACACCAGAGATCTTAGAGGAGACTATTCTTTTAGATGAAACATTACCTGCAGCTATCTAGGCAGTATTTATCTTATGCACTGAGACTTATTTAAGGTTTATTGAGTTTATGATAGACTTATTCTTAGTTTATGTTAAGACTTGTGAAGACTTTATGTTGGATAGCTAGATTGTGGTTTGAGATATTGTGTTTGACTATGTCATTCTTCTTGTCTTTTAACGTGCCTTTATACTCTTATAGATGTTGTGATTGAGTTTATATTATGAGATATTGTGAGATGTATATTGTCCTCCTTATGGAGATTGATATCATTGACAGGTATTTAGTTATGATATTGGTTATTGTGACCTAGACAGCGTTCTACCGCCAATGCTGCGGCGTAGGCTGGACGTACCCGCGCACTCGTGCCCCTATACCGGGTGCGGGTCGTGACACGTTTTTAGTGGTGGCCCATGCAGGTCTTGTTTTACAAATTGTGCGATATCGTAGTTGTATGACAACTTAGTTGTAATACTACGAGCCTGCAATAGGATATAGGAAATATGATTTAGGATGAGAGTATGCTCAATCACACTAGGAAATTCTGATCTTCACAATAATATTCTGAACAATTGTTTCCTTTAGAATTTTCCTGTCCTTCCTTGATAATATCATATCTATCACCTTAATTGATTCTTTTGATTTGTATTTAGGATGCCGCCGAATACTAGATCTATGAGAGTGGGAGCATCAACTTCAGAGGGGTCTGCCACCTCTCGACCTGACGAACAGGCACCTGGAGTTCGTCCTATATCTCCTGTTCATGTAGGAGTATCTGCAGATAACGAGATTCCTCCTCCACCTGTTCAGAGGATTGCCCCAGCTATGACGGACAACCTTCCACCACCACCGATACCGATTCCCGGAGGAGTGCCCACTGACAGGGCACAGATGTTCGTACTGATCCTGGGCATGCTAGAGGCCCAGAGAGTAACAGCAGAAGCTCAGCGTGTTCAAGATGAGGCTCAGAGAGTGCAAGCAGAGGCACACCAGGCGCAGACAGAGCTGATGAGAGAGAGCATGGAGAATGCTCATCAGGTGGCTCTCCAGGCTGTGGAGAGAGTAGCACGACAACCGCAACATCATGGACAACAACAACAGAGGCCATGTACTATAGTGGACTTTAAGAGGATGATGCCTCGAGATTTCAAGGGCACAGAAGGAATACTCTGTGCTGACGATTGGTTAGAGGACATAGAGAGAAACTTGCGTTTAGCACAAATTCCGGAGATTCTTCAGATAGAGGCCGCTGGCAGTCAGATGTTTGATATCGCGCTGACGTGGTATCGTACAGAGCCGAGACTCGCTGTTGAAGGACTTACTTGGGAGGACTTTAAGGAGCTCTTCAAGGAGAGATTCTTTCATGACGTAGCTTTCGGAGCATTAGAAAGTCAGTTCCATGACTTAATCCAAGGAGGCATGTCAGTCGACGAAAATGCCGCAGAGTTTTGTCGATTAAGTTAATTCGCGCCATCGATGATTCGAGACCCAGGAGATAGAGCACGAAAATTCAAAAAGGGATTGAATAGAGAGATCAAGTCTCGTACTTCGGGACGACGCACTGCTACCTTTGAGGGTATTCTGATTGATGCCCAGATTGCTACAGATGACTTGGACCTCAGGCCCAAGAGAGGACGCGACACTTCTGGAGGAACAGGTGGTAACACAGGACTGGCCAAGCGCCCACACTTTCAACAACAATAGAGGCTGTACCAGCAGTAACACCAGCAACAGGCACCAGTTCGAGGACATATCCAGCAGCAGCAACCACAAAGACGGAATCAGCCCGTTGCCCAGTGCACATATTATGGAAAGATAGGACATACTAGAGACATCTACAGGAAGAGGCTGGGAACATGCTTGTCATGTGGATCATCAACACATCAACTGAGGGACTGCCCAGCTATTCAGACTCACCAGGGAGGAGGAGCAGCTCAGAGAGGACCAGCAGCTCAGAGAGGACCAGCCAGAGCACATACTGTACAAGGAGGCCAACAGAGAGGACCTCCACTTCCTCCACAACAGCAGAGGTTTGCTCAGCACCAGCAGCAGCAGAGGGAAGCACCACAGGGACGAGCTTACGCCATGACTACTGAGCAGGCCGAGCCAGCTGGAGACGTGATTTCATGTTCAGTTTTACTCGATTCTATTCCAGCACTTGCATTATTTGATTCTGGCGCTTCCCATAGTTTCGTATCCGTATCTTATGCCCTTAAGCATCGTTTAGAAATGTAACCATTAGATAGGATTTGCAAGATCACGACAGAAGGAGGCATTATCCTAGTCCGTGATTATTGCAAGGATCGAAGAGTGTCATTGGAAGGCCGGGAGTTGAGCGTGTGTTTACTCGTCATGCCACTTCCGGGATACGATATTGTACTCGGAATGGACTAGCTGAGTAAATACCATGCTTCTATAGATTGTCACGGAGAAAGAGTAGTATTTCGACCACCAGGAGAGCCAGAGTTCAAGATCGCCAGAGGAGCAGAGGCACTTTTTGCGGAGCCAGGATGGAAGAAGAGGAGTTACCATATCCACTGATACCGGAATTCCTGGATGTATTTCCAGAGGAGTTGTCAGGTTTGCCGCCAGACAGAGATGTTAAATTCTCTATAGACTTGATACCAGGAGCAGATCCTATTTCGTAACATGTCTATAGAGTCAACAATAATGAGTTGGTAGAACTGAAGCAGCAAGTTGAGG
Organism: Iris macrosiphon; assembly: GCA_036927795.1. Classification (NCBI taxonomy): domain Eukaryota; kingdom Viridiplantae; phylum Streptophyta; class Magnoliopsida; order Asparagales; family Iridaceae; genus Iris; species Iris macrosiphon. The sequence goes on from JAYESA010000009.1 coordinate 174,580,710, forward strand.
AGCTGCAAGACAAAGGTTTCATTAGATCCAGTTCATCGCCATGGGGAGCACCGGTATTATTCATTCCGAAGAAGGATGGCACGGTATGCATGTGTATCGATTATAGAGCTCTGAACAACCTCACTATCAAGAACAAATACCCACTGCCGATGATAGATGATCTTTTCGATCAGTTGAGCGGAGCGAAGGTATTTTCAAAGATAGACTTGAGGTCAGGCTATCACTAGGTGAAGGTAAAGAGAGAAGACATGCCGAAGACAGCTTTTCGGACAAGATATTGCCAGTTTGAATTCACAGTAATGTCGTTTGGTTTAACCAATGTACCAGCAGTATTCATGAACTTGATGAACAAGGTATTCCACCAGTACCTTGACAAGTTCGTAGTGGTGTTTATTTACGACATTCTAATATATTCGAAGACCCCAGAAGAGCATGAAGAGCACCTGAGGATGGTCTTAGAGACTCTCAGGAAGGAAGAGTTATACGGGAAGCTTTCAAAGTGTGAGTTCTTCCTTGACAAGGTTGAATTTCTTGTACATATGGTGACGGGTGACGGAATTTCAGTTAACCCAAAGAAGATCGAAGAAGTAGAATCATGGACTACCCCCAGTACGATAGCTGAAATCAGGAGCTTCCTCGGACTAGCAGGATACTACAGAAGATTCGTATAAGACTTCTCCAAGATTGCAGAGCCAATGACTAGGTTGACCAAGAAATATGTGGATTTTGTCTGGACAGATGTCAGGCCGCGTTTGATGAGCTGAAGAAGAGATTGACGACAGTGCCAATTTTGACTTTGCCATCAGGGACATGTGGATTCACTATCTACAGTGATACTTCAGGAAAAGGTTTGGGATGCGTTCTTCAACAACACAGGAAAGTAATTGCCTATGCTTCAAGACAATTACGCCCTCATGAAAAAAACTACCCCACTCACGATTTAGAGTTAGCAGCAGTTATCTTCGCTCTAAAACTATAAAAATACTATTTGTACGAAGAGCGTATGGAGATCTTCATATACCACAAGAGCTTGAAGTACGTGTTTACACAGAAGGAGCTGAACATGAGGCAGAGAAGATGGTTAGAGTTGATGAAAGACTTTGATATCTCATTATAGTACCATCCAGGAAAGGCCAACGTAGTCGCCGATGCCTTGAGCAGGTATCCGATGGCTATGTGTTTGACTTCAGATAGACATTTATTAGCTGATCTTGAGAGCTTAGGAATTAAAGTACTAGTTCCAGGAGTTGAGATTCAGATATGGAGATTGCAGATACAATCAGAACTGATGGACAAAATTAGAGCTGCACAGTATGATGATGAGACTCTGAGGAGTATCAGGGTACAAGTTCGGACAGGATTGACAGACGACTTCACTATTGCAGGTTATGGATCTTTATGACATGACATGAGGATATATGTGCCAAGTGGAGAGCTGCGCGAAGAAGTTTTGCAAGAGGCACATCGTTCTCAGTACTCGATGCATCCCGGAGCTAACAAGATGTGTCGAGATTTGAGGGAGCATGTATGGTGGTATGGTATAAAGTGCGAGGTAGCACGCTTTGTATCCCGATGTTTAGTGTGCCAGCAGGTAAAAGCAGATCGACAGAGGCCAGGATGATTGCTTCAACCTTTACCCATTCCAGAGTGGAAGTGGGAGCACGTGACTATGGACTTTGTTTCAGGACTTCCTCGTTCTCCAGGAGGAAAAGACATAATTTGGGTCATCGTGGATAGGTTGACCAAATCAGCCCACTTTTTACCATTCAAAGTGGGTACCTCGACAGAGAAGTTAGCAGAGATGTACGTACAGCAGATTGTCAGATTACATGGAGTTCCTGTGAGTATTGTTTCAGATCGGGATAGTCGTTTCACTTCCCATTTCTGGAGGAGTCTGCAGGCTAGCTTGGGTACTCAGCTCAAGTTCAGTACCGCGTATCACCCCCAGACAGACGGACAATCTGAAAGGACTATTCAGACTCTTAAAGATATGCTACGCACTTTCGTTTTGGATCTCGGAGGTTCTTGGGAAGATCATCTACACCTAGTAGAGTTTGCTTACAACAACAGCTACCAGGCCAGCATTAAGATGTCACCATTTGAGGCTTTATATGGACAGAGATGTCGTACACCGTTATCTTGGGATAATATTGGAGAGAGAGCTTTGTTAGGACCAGAAATGGTCATGGATGCAGCAAAGAAGCTGAAACTTATCAGAGACAGACTACAAGTGGCGCAGGACAGACAGCGGCATTGGGCCGATAGCCACCGTAGACCCCTAGAGTTTCAGGTATAGGTTTTGTTTTATTTGGTTGGTGATTGTTTTGTTTTAGATTGCGTGTTAAGATTATTTATTCAAGGTTGGCGATTTGGTGTTCCTACGGATTTCTCCGACACGAGACACGATTTATTTTGGTAGGGGCAAAAAGCTTAGTCCATGATACATCGGGCCCTTCAGTATTCTTGCAAGGGTCAGTGCAGTGGCCTATAGACTTGACTTGCCGCCTGCTCTAGATGGAGTGCATGATGTGTTCCACGTATCATAGCTGAGACGGTACGTGGCAGATCCTAGTCACGTACTAGATCACTCGGAGATCGAAGTTGGACCGACGCTCAGCTATCCTGAACAACCAGTTGAGATCTTGGATCGTAGAGAGAAGGTATTGCGGAACCAGACTATCCCCTTGGTTCGTGTTGCATGGAGACATCACTCTCCAGGCGAATCAACCTGGAAGAGAGAGGACAAAATGCACGAGCAGTATCCATATCTCTTCGAGACTTGAGGTATAATTTATTGTTTGATTGTTTGTTCTTATGCTAGTTTATTTTAATTTCGAGGACGAAATTCTTTTAAGGAGGGTAGACTTGTCACCCCCACATTCCATATTAGGGGTATTTTTGTCTTTTCATAATTAATGTGTAAATAATTGTATTATAATTAATTATATTTAAATTGCTGTGATTTTATTTGATTATTGCACATTATCGTTGTTTCGATAATTAGAACGCTATACTTGCCCTTATCTTTCAACTAATTTCACACCCTTGTCCTAGACGTGTCAGACTGTTATTTTGATCCTCGTGTGACTCATAATTATGTCTTGTTGTAGTTCATTTTAGACTCACAACATTCGTCGCAACCGATTGTATTTAATTCTATATAAATCAAATTTTGTATCCTTCGAAATTGGAGACACAACCTCGACCTATTTTGAGCAACCCAAATTAGGATAATATTCTATTCTGAGTCTACTTCATTCATGATACTTGTGTCCTATTTAATTTCAACCTCTTGTACTTCTAATTAATGATTAGAACACAATTTGCATTTATTTTAATTAATTAAAACCATAAACCCCATTTTGGTAATTTTCTAATTGTTGGGTACTTTTGTGAAAAGGTGCATTAAGGTGTCCGCCCCTGGGACACGACACACAAATAAAACTCATTTTCCCTTTTTATGTATATTTTCCAAAAAATTTAGGAGTGTGTAAATTAACATCAACCTCATTGAAACCATGGTCTCAAAACCTTGAACCAATGCATCATAGTCATTCATTTTTTAATTTGTTTAAATCCTAGCCATTGAAATAGCCATGGCAAGGCCCAATCCCAAGAGGGCTTTGACCAAGCCAAATTCTAGGTCAACCCAAACTCTATACCTATGTATAAATAGTATTACTTTTCTTTTCTTTTTTTCTTATTCCCAAACCTAATACTCAGCCGATTCTTTTCTTCCCCTTCCCTGTTCATCATCCCAACTCCCCGACTCTTTCCGCTAACCACCGCCGGACTTATCCACAAGCCCTCACCGTCGTCTCCTCCACATGACAACTTCCCCGACCCCGCTGCACCTAGAAGCCGATGAACCCGATCCCACCGGAGCCGAAGTAGCCTCACCTTTCTCCACCGCCCAGACAATGCCCCGCCGGCCACCGACCGTTCCCGACCGAAGGACCCGCCAGGCTCGTTCCCGCTTGACTAACCATCCCACTCCCCACGAACGCCTGAACCCACCGCAAACCGACTGGTCGACTCGCCCGCAACCGCCAGCACTCGCTTGGGAGGATCCCGACCTCGCTGCCATTTGCCAGAAGCACGCCGGAAGCTCGCCACGACCGTCTGTCAGCGCTCCCATACCTCGGCAGCAGCCACCTCGACATCGAACCCCTTATTTCCGCGTACCCAGGTTCGATTTCCCCCTTGCGTACGTGTACGCGTACGCGCACACGCGTATTCTTTATTGTATGCATGCGCATAATTAGCTACGATAGTATACACGTATCGTATGATGGTATATTGGTGTGTTTGTATGTACATATTATATATCTATATGTATATGAACCTAAGTGGTATATGTATGGTATATGTACTAGTATATGTTTAAATATATTTTGGCATATATATATATATATATATATATATATATATATATATATATATATATATATATATATATATATATATATATATATATATATAGTATCTCTCAATTAGTATAAATACATATATATACGTATTGTATACATCTCCCTAGTATATGTTTATATATATAAAGTATTAATTCTATTTAAAGTATATATATACATATTTCTATTATTTTGTAACTAATGGATATTTATGTAGATGTTAGTTCATATTATGTACCGTATGCCTATGTACGAGATGACTTGAATGTAACCACGGATACCCCGTATTTACATTGACCTGTGACCAGATAACATGTTAGCAGATTGCCATATGTACACTGACATACTGGCAAGACCGTATCATCGACTGTCTGTTATGCACAGCAACTACAGACGTGACCCCCTAGCATAGTCTCTGAGATCATTGTGTTTGATTGTGTGTGTAGTGTAACGTCTGATGCAGTGTTGTGTTATATGATATATCTATAGGACTGTTGGATCCCTCAGACGATACTTTGGAACCCAGATATTGGTATTGCCAGCTAAGGACCACAGGCGAGTATATTCTCTGACATTTCCATTATGTTGATTATCTCTATAATTTTAGTTGTATGGCGTACATGATTCCGATACTGTTGTTTACACGAGTTGGCATTATCGAGACCTGTCACAAGGAGTCGTGATTGGGATCCATCGTGCTAGCTAGGGAAAAACGGGGAAAGTTAGTAGCTTATGTGATCATACCCAACTTTACATGTATCATAGCTCACCCACACCTCACGTCGGTGCAGCCTGACCATTACATGCCTCATAGCCTGTTATGTATGACTAGCCTGACTATTGCTTGCATCATAGCTATCCGGATGGTTAGCCTGACCTTACATGAATCATAGCTAGTCATACATAGCGAGCCTGATCAGTCCCAAGCCGATCACATGATATGCTGATGTTTTACCACTTAGCTAGATGTTCTTGACATGTATCTCTAGTATATTGATCTAGTATTCCTTATGTTCTAGTCATGATTCTAGCATTCACATATATACCAGTTCATTGTTCTAGCGTGTACTTGTATTTCTACTCATTGCTAGATGTACATTGATGATGATTATTCCAGTATTCCATTTATTCCAGTATTTCATTATTCAAGTATTTTTTATTGCCAGTATTCATATATGTCTTGTATTTCTTTACACTATGTTATAGTTTTTGTCAATATATATGGAACTGTTGTTAGTGCTTATTCTTCGTTCCAATCCTGACTGGATATTTTTTCCAGAGGATCTTGAGGATTTCTGTACCACACACTATGGACTGGGTATAGATGCAGGCGAAACACCAGAGATCTTAGAGGAGACTATTCTTTTAGATGAGACATTACATTCAGCTATCTAGGCAGTATTTATCTTATGTACTGAGACTTATTTAAGGTTTATTGAGTTTATGTTAGACTTATTCTTAGTTTATGTTGAGACTTGTGGAGACTTTATGTTGGATAGCTAGACTGTGGTTTATCTTAATTTGAGACATTATGTTTGACTATGCCATTCTTCTTATCTTTTATCGTGCCTTTATACTCTTATAGATGTTGTGATTGAGTTTACATTATGAGATATTGTGAGATGTATATTATTCTCCTTATGGGGATTGATATCATTGACAGGTATTTAGTTATAATAGTGGTTATTGTGACCTAGACAGCGTTCTACTGTCGATGCTGCGGCGTAGGCTGGACGTACCCGCGTACTCGTGCCCCTATACCGGGTGCGGGTCGTGACACCTTCTAAGCATCTTTGATTATATCTAGCGATGGATCGCTTCGCTGATACCTTTATATCAACATCTTATTTTATATTGGAGATTTACCCTCCTCTCTCATTTTAGTATTGATATAGTCATTGGTAGTGGATTTGTCTCCACCCGACTATTATTTTGGATTATTCAGACTCATTATTCTAGTTTAGTTATTTCTTTTCTATGACTTGTTGTGTAGATGAGATTAGTATTTTTGTGCCTTGTGATAATATATTTACCACATGTGAGTTATTATTCATATTACAGCGTACGTATGTATTTTGGTATCCATATATTGGAGTTGCCATATATATATGGCTGGCATGCTTACGTGTTCCTAGTCCTACGTATTTTAGGACTGGGGCGTGACACATTTTCTTGTAATTTCTTTTGGAGGTTTCAAGCAGAGATTATAAGTAACTTTAATATTACAGAATAGTTTTTTATTTAATATTTGTCTTTCCTCGCTCTCTCTCTATTTTGGTAGAGAAGTAATTAATTTATCTCTAAAGTTTGTAGAGAAGTAATTAATTTATCTCTAAAGTTTTTTGAAATTTTTTTTAAAATATGGATGGACAAGGTTCAAACCAACCTTTTAAAAATTATGATTATTATAATAATATGTTTGAAAATAATCATATTCCTTATTCTGTGCCACCGAGACAAATGTCACCTCCTGAAGTTAGGAGTACGGCCACGGCTACAAATGTTGCCAATATGAAACAATCATTTTTATGGAAATATTTTACAAAAATATTTGTCATTGATAGTGAGGGCGCACCGATTTTAGATCCAAAAGATAAAAACTAATACCTAATGTAAGAAATATAAGCAGGTTTACAAATGAAAAAAAATGATGGCATGGGTACTTTAAAAAGATACTACGAAAGTTGCTATGGCAAAGACACACTGCGGGCTAAACAAACACAGCTAAGTACCGGTGGTCAAGGATCTTCTTTAGGTAACTTTACTTATTCTGATGCTCGTAACAAGACTGAGTTGGCAAGATATATGATATGTGAGGAACAACCATTTATATTTAGTGAGAGTAATTTCTATTATACTTATGAAAGTAATATCATTAATCCTTATTTTACTAAAGTTTCTAGATCTACCGCTAGAGCAGAGGCTCTGATTTTTTTTTTAAATATAAGGTTGCTTTGAAAGAAAGTTTGATGCATGTTAGTAAATTAGCTTTAACTTCTTATATATGGACTACTAAGAAAACTATGCTTATATTTGTATCATGGCATATTATATAGAGCCAATATGGATGTTGCAAAAATGTATCATTTGTGTAAGGCCTTTAGAATTTTCAAATACCTGCACTGTAATCAGTGGCGATATAATACAATTTGTGCGTGAATATGATATTCACAATAAAATATTTTTGATTTCTTTTGATAATGCTAGTAATAACACTGCTTCTATTAATGTTTTAAAAACACAATTTACGCCTATGTTAGAAGGTAGACTTTTTCATGTTAGATGTGCTTGTCATATTATTAATTTGATTGTACAAGAATGTCTTAAAATTTTTTATCTAAATTTAGAAAATCTTAGATCATGTTTATATAGTTTGAACTCTTCTGCAAGTAGACAACAAGCTTTTAAAATTTTATGTACACAATATGGTGTTACTTTTAGGCGATTTGTTAAGAATGCACCACATAGAGAAAATTCTACTTATTTAATGTTGTAATCTGCCATTAAGTTTAAAGATGTTATTACACATTATTGTAATACTAATCCTAGTTTTGATTATCAAGTAACTGAGAATGATTGGTTAATTGCTACTTCTATTTTTGAATTTTTAGAATTTTTTACAATGCTACATGTATTTTATTTGGAGTTTATTATCCAACTTCTCCTTTAGCGTTAACAGAAATTCTTAGCATGTCTCATTTATTTTGTAAATATAGAAATATCCCTAGTTTTGATTATGTTGTTTCCAAAATGGAAGCCAAATTTAAAAAAATATTGGGGTAATATACCTCTTCTATATTGTTTGGCTTAGACTTTTGATCCTAAGATTAAATTAGACGGTGTATATATTTTATTAGACGATTTTTAATATAATATGAGAGTTGACGTAGGTAGTTTGAAAGTAGAAATTATGGATATTTTAGATAGTTTAATTGCTTTATATGAAGAAACAGTTGTATCCACCCGACCTGGGACAACCGTTCAAGGTAGTTGCTCTGGTTTTATGTCTAAATTATCATATAATAAAGGTGTACTATAAAGGAAGAAACAAAAATAATCTTTCCAACCTATACAAGAATTGCCCTTATATCTAAATTCTTATGAAGAAGATGAATATGACTATTCATCTTATTATTCAATTTTAGAATGGTGGAAGAGACACACAAAAATAATACATGTACTTTCTTCTATAGCACGCGATATTCTAATGGTCCAGGTGTCCACAGTAGCATCAGAATCTTTTTTTATTGCATGTTCAAGGATGCTAAGCAAGAAGAGGAGTCGGTTGCAGCCAGATATTTTAGAAGCTTGTGTCTACGTTCAAGATTGGACCCATGCTGAAAAAAGAATTCAAGACTCAAGAGATGAAAGTGTATGTATATCTTAGAGCTGGACTTTCAATCTCTTACTATAGATGACGCTGTTGAAGGAGGAGTTGAGCAATAAACTTCAACGAAAGATGGACGATGGACGATAATTTTTTTTAAAAGACTTGTACATTTTTTTTACAAGATTAATGCAAATAAAATATCATTTACAAGTTTTTATCTTTTTTTGTTACTTAATGTTAAAATATATTTATAATTTTATTACCATGAATAAAAAAAATCAGTTTTTTCTTACTTAATGTTGTTAGTTGTTTACATTTAACTTCTTTATGTCTATATAAATAACTTCTTTAAATTTTGAGTTATAAATTTATAGTTAAATTCAAAAAAATAGACTTATACATTTTATTATAAGTTATTCAAAAAAATTAAAAAAATTCAACTTATAAATATTTAGATTTTAATTTATACTTAAAGTTATATAAATATTGATATAAATAAATTAAATAAATTTTCTAACAAATAAATTTATATATTTTAAATTATACTAAACATATAACTTTTAAATTTCAAATTATACTTAACATATAACTTATAAATTTCAAATAAATTTATACTTAAAGTTATACTCAAAGTTATATAGAAAACTTTCTAACAAATAAATTTCAAATTATACCTTTGTATAATTTGAAACTTTTAAATTTCAAATTATACTTAACATATAACTTATAAATTTCAAATAAATTTATACTTAAAGTTATACTCAAAGTTATATAGAAAACTTTCTAACAAATAACTTATAAATTTCAAATTATACAAAGGTAACTTAGTAACAAAAAACCTATAAATTTTAACTTGGATATATTAACATATAAGTTATATCACATAGATTATATATAAATATATATAAATAAACGTAAAAAAAAAACTGGGTCGGCCCGGCCTTACCGTGAACCGGCCTGGACCCTGACCGATTTGGCCTGGTCCTCCCCTGATCGGGTCATGGGCCCGAGCTAGGTCGGGATTATTTCTAACCAGGCCGGCCCGCCTCTCCTCTCGGGGTGAGCCCATCCCGGACCGAACCCGGTCAAACCCGATTGACTCGGGCCGCGGGCCAGCCCGGACTGGCCCAATACACACCATGAACCATGAGAGTATCATACATTGGTGTGTGTATCACAAAGTGTTGCACCATAGGTGTTTGATGAATAGCTTATTGGTAACTAGTGAGTGTTGTGAGGATGTGTTAAGGCATTAAAGTGTTTGTGCATTAGTGTGTGGTATTAGATTATTATATATATGCATGTGTATATTGGTTGTCACGCCCCGGCCCCGAGGGCCGCCCGGACCACTGCTCCTCCTCCGCCTGGACCGGACGCGAACCACCGCGCCTCGACGCCTTCCCGACGGGGCAAGGAATGTGGCCCGTTTGATACCGGGACGTGATGTCGTGTGAGCCTGGGGTTGCGCCCGCACAAGGCCATATCGTTTAAGTTTGTTTGGCTATCATCGCATCAATTGAGTAAGCAGCGGAGGGACATTGTTGCAATGTAATGCATTTAGCCAACTGAGTATTCGGGACAAATCGAAGGACTGGGTTTCTCTTATACAAAGGCATCGTTCCTTATATTATGCAACTTTATACGATAGCAACTCGGGGCAATCGAAACCAGGATTCTGGGTCTTGGGGACTGAGGCACGCCTATTGCTCCCTCGAACGATCCAGTACCTGCAAGCAAGTAAATTGTTGGTGGGTCGGCACTTTTATAAGTACTGGTGAATTATAACAACTGAACAGAAGCAAGCATTCACTAAAACCAACACTAAGTAATCATGTTATAAAATATTACATTACGAGTGATCTTGCTCGTTTTACCTATGTTTGTTACATGCAGTAGAAGAACGGAGTCATATTACATTATTTTTGGAAACATCTTTTAAAATAGAGTTTCATATTGAATAAGCAAGCAAGATAAGTCGTTTGTTTTGTTCCAGGGTGTGCACAGCGTGTCTCGTGAGACTCTAGGGATAAATGCACATCTAGACACACATGCACATCTTAGCGGCAGTCCATCTATCCAAGCCAACATAATGAACTAACTATATGCAGGGCGGTCCCCGAGTATCTCAGGATCGGCAGTTGTTGGTCCAGCATACGAATGACTCATTATCTGATGCTAATAACAACTGTGACTCATGGTTGCTTTTCACTATCATGGTAGCAGCCGTGACACATGCAGTTCAGCTATCCACTAATAGCTATTGTCCGACTGATGCGAATGCATGAAAACACTATCAAATAAACTTTAGGATGCAGACGAGACGAACCATCAGATTATAATCTTATTGCGGGGGCAAGCCGCCTTATCTTTGAACACATTCAAGCACACGATATGGTTCTCTTGGAGCATAGGCGATAGTGAACATGTTCATGCAAACACATACTCTTAGATCAGCGATTTAGGGTCTCTTAGTTAAGAAGACATATTCGTTTCAAAGACAAGCTAGGTGAGTTCGTTCATTAATATGCAAGGCAGGTTCTATCATTCTCTTATGAAAATATTGTAAGCAAAAACTCATATTATTATTAAGGCGTGCAAGAATCAGATAACGAAGTTCTGCCCACTCACCTTGATACATAATGCCGGCACGAAGCGGGGCATTACATTGGTAAATGTGGGTTGAGAGAGTTGTGACTAGTGGTATAGCTATTGTACTAGTGATCAGGTTCAGCTATAGGGGGAGTTGATCTCAGGTTTAATTGTGTGGGTCAGTGGTGCAGTATCAGCGGTTAACAATAGGATATACAGGGGCTTAGACTGGATGTACTACAAATAAAGCTGTAGTTGGGTAATGTAGTGGGGTTTGCAAGAGGTAAATTAATACCATGTGCACTTGGTGCAGCTCAGATTAGATGTGCACTTATAACATATATGAGGAACATATGTGAGGATCAGTTGTGAGGATCTGAGCATTTTAGATCTACAATAGAGTAGGGAGCTCTGCATTACACTGTATAGTTGGGGTAAATACCGATACAATGGTATCAGTGAACAGTGATTTACAATGAGCACTTAGGCTCAGGTTTGCGTGCTGGGCATGGTTAATGTTTGTGTGAATGGTGGTGTAAGTTATTAACATCATAGAGGAGAGTAGCAAAATCAGACCTGGAAGGGGAGAAGTATCCCAGGTCTGTGCTTGTGACTGCAGTGGGGTAGTGTGTGTCAAGCCCCAATCTTTCGCAGGTGATCGGCCGTCCCAGCTCGGCGTGAATCACCGTGCCAGCGCTCCTGCGGGACGATCGCTTGACCCATCTGGGCGTGATGCCGCACGAGCGTAAGTCGCGGTCGTGCAAGGCCGTGATCCGAACAGGCGGTAAGAGGTCTAAGCCACAGAGTCTCACAGATTGTCCGAGTGTAACAGAATATGAAACGTACAGGCGATTGGTAACAAGTTCACATAGTCGTCAATAGCAGAAGCATTGAATAACATAAGTAATATAAATAAAATAAGCTCTTTATTGATATTGAACAAGTGTTACAAGCGGCGCTAGGCCAAGATTATAAGTCGTTCATGCCTCTCTCTCTGAAATAGTAAAAGCGTGCCAAGTGGCTATATTTGTGGAATGATACATAGGCGATGTTCTAATATTATGTCTTGTATATGTGCTTCTGTTCCGGACGCAACACTCTAAGGCTCCAGAGTGAACTCCTCGCCTTAGCACGCACGAAGAAGGCATCCGCACCAAACGAGGTTCTTCCGCACCTTGCAAGCAATCTGGTGGGTTATCAGTACATGAATGCACTGGTAGGGAGGCTTCTCGCCCGCTCGATAAATCCAAACACGTTATATAGGTTCCGTGCACCATCAATTATGTTATCTTTCTAGTCTTGCCTTAGGATCAGTTTTATGGCAATGATGAATAGCCTAACTCGTGTAGAAGTGCGCCGTGCGATATAAAGGAACACGGCGAGACTTACAAACTTACCATTCGTCATTCCCTGTCCAAGAAAAACCAAGTTAAATCAAGCACGGGAATATATATAATGAAATTCAGGGTGATAACATATGCAAACACAAGTATAGTGAGCGAGATTATGTTTCAGGTGCACGAGTTATAAGGATTACTTAAGTGTGTTGCAATGAATATTCAAGTGTTTAATTATGTATAAGTATCTCATACCCATGATCGCTCAGGTGATTCAGTTACTGGATGCGATGCATTGAGTCGCACGCGGGTTGCCGCTAAGCAAGGATGACTTATCTATATGAACAGGATATCGCTGGCATAGCCATAAAGGACGAGTTATAGTCTATGAACGAGGATGGTATGCAACTAAAGTATATGAGGAACCGCAAGACATCCCGTCCAGCACATGAGACTATCGTGAAGTTCCATCCGGGTCGGATCGGCCCCAGTGCCCCGGAGACCGTCCGTGGAACCCAATTAATACCTTGTGCACAAGTTGTCCGCGACATGCAAGTCTTGGTCTTCCAAATTCACAACTTGACATGATAATCCATGATTTTTGTTCTGAATGAGCATTGCTCCACGAGTTGTGATTCTTGATTTACTTGGCATGATTCTCGTTCAGTGTTCAACTTGACTTGATGTATTCTCCTAGTTCGGAGATGCCTTGGCGACCTAACGGTCCCGGATACTTTCAGGTTCATACTTACATGAAATAACTACTAGATAGCCCTCCGATGAATGGGATGAATGCTAGGCAAGATGGTGTTTTACTTGATTATGGTAAGAATTATGTGACAAGCATTGAAACAAGACAACGAGTGCGAACTACACTAATCAGGCAAGCATGCATTTTTGAAAACATAAGCATTTATGTTTGGTACGGGTTTAAGGGTAAAACGAGAAGTGAAACCGTATATGGACATATCGAGCGACATTATCTATGGGATGTGTAGTGTAAATAAGTAAACAATGCACTACGACGAGTACATATCATTCTACTCAAGGCATAGCGGGGTTTAGTTGCACAAGGCAAAGGTAGCATGCGAGGGTCCATTTATAAGCAAAGTTTCATTTCCATGTTCTAACACAAGCAATACAAGTTGGAATTATTCTCTTATCTAGGTGTGTTGTATTCTTTATTAGCATGCAGGGGTGATTCACCTAGCTACTAGCATGTATCATCCATATTTTAAGTGTGCTGGCTAAGCAAAGACAAGTTCATCGTAGCCACCCATCTTAGCGATGATTCGCCTCGGTCGAGCGATACTCCGAGCGAGCCTCTGAAAGTCTAAGTCTGAACTCCTAAAGGGCTAAGTCTGGAAATCATTTTACCTTAAACGAGTTTTCTCGCTGAGAAAAGCTGGTTGGATCATTTGCACTTGCGCCGTTTGAATCAGCTATCCGCTTGAACGGAATGGGTCATCATAGTGTGGAGCCACTGTTCTGGTTAGACAGTTGGTAAAGGCTCTAATGTACTACTGTATAAGATTTGCAGTGGCATACAGCAGATGATATTAATTGCAAGCAATAGAGCAACAGCAGTAGAGAATCCATGTCACTTGCAATATTGTAGAGATGCATGTTTGGAGGATTACCTTAGTACCAGTGTGAACTTGTGCACTGTGTCTTGAGTGCAAGTACATGGTTAAGTAAGGAAAGTGTTTGAAAGTGTTATGAGAGGTGCATGGGTATACAAGGAATATAATGTGTGCATGTGCACTAGTGTGTGTCACGCCCCGATCTCCCGCAGGAACCGACCGCCCCCGCTAGGAGCGAATCACCGCGCCAGCGCTCCCGCAGGACGATCGTTTCCATCGGGACGTGATGCCGTGCGAGCCTGGGGTTGTGCCCGCACAAGGCAACATCGTTAAAGTTGTGGCTATCATCGAATCGGTCGAGTATGCAGCAGAGGGACAGTGTTACAAACCATAATCCATCTGAATAAATGGGGCAAAGATCAAGGCACGAGGTTCTCTAAATACAATGGCATCGTTCCATACATTATGTCCCTCTATACAAAAGCAGCTCAAAGCAATCGATATGGCTTAAGGCATCAAAACCAGATTTTCGGGTCCTGGTGTCACGCCCCAGTCACAAAATACGTAGGACTAGGAATACGTAACATACCAGCTACGCATTCGACAGACTCTGGTCTGACTCGAATACGTATAAGCTGTATTATAATGGTCACTATCTAAATAATCAAGTAAATATAAATATTTATGCCTTAATCCACAATGAACAGAATACACAAGAATGAGCTATATGTGCTAAAGTCGGCCGTCCAGTAACACACAAACTCAAATAGACTCGAGAAAGAAATATGAGTCTATAAAACTAGGCTACATCAGCAGATGAATAAACAATATGAATAAATAACCATAACTCCGGTGGAAATGATATAATTACCTGATACCAATGCCTGCAAGACAAGCAACTCCATCAGCAACTCCAAAGGCTTCATAACCGTCTAAGCTGCAAAAACTGGCAGGAGACCAGGTCCTCAGAGGGACGTAACAAGGTACAAGAAACAGCATGCCAAAAGTAAAACAGTATAATGCCACACACTCAAGGGTAAACTACTGTAACCATCTATGTGATATGCACGTGAGAGCATCACTCGTACTCAGGCTGAAACCACTACAGGCTCTGTGTCAGGGAGCCCATAGCAGCAAGTAGTATCAAGACTCAGTATAGGTTCCAAAGATCTGAGACAGAGTCCAAGGCACCTCTAGGGTATTGCGACTCCGGCGTATGTGCCTCAACACCTCCAGTAATATAGTATATATATATCAATGATCAGCCTGTAGTATGGTGTGTCTCTCCATACCCAATGTAATCTCATGTCTCATGTCAACGATGTCTCATGTTCATAACACGCAAGATCATGACCACTGGCTAGTGCAACGAGTCATAATAATATCCATATAATATGCAAGTCTCGTGTCAGGAATCCTGTAAGCCTATACCGAATTACCATAAATAACTTAAGAAAGATTCTGTCATATGAAATAGTGTCAAGTGTCCTAGGGTATGGTGTACTTCGTAAAGCAAACACGTAAAAATAGGATCGTGGAATCCACTATCTAAGTGACGTTACTCGACTTTGTGTACGGCGTCGACATCCGAATCTTGTTCGGACGCTAAGTAACGTCTCACGATCCTAGGATAAACACACATATCACACATATCAAATAACTATAATAACTAAATAAGATAATAAAGGCAAGTAAGTGTGATACATCATGGCAATGTACACTTGCTTGGATTCTGAACTCCGTCAACTGCTCATGGTAAAGTAGAATCTGCATGTACACCTCCGGATGCTGAAACAAACATCACCAATATTATCAGAATACTAGAAATAGCTAGGATTGGCTACCCATAAGTCCAATTTGGAAACAGGGGCAAAATTGACAGTTTTTGGTCAAAGCGGGGTCCACATGTGGCCCACTTCGTACCGTAAAATGTGCCAAAGATAAAGTTCTCCAAATTCTCAAACTTAGTATCTACGAGTCCAAAACGACGTTACGAACCCAACGGAACGTCTAGAACTGGATTCCGATGAGTCGATCACGTAATCGCCCGTCATGTGGAACCGTTGGGCCCACGAAACGACGTTTCATCAACGTTCTCAGAATCGAACCAAACTTGGGTCACAGGACCAGCGTAACGCTGTAAATCCGATGGCTCAAGTTTTTTTACAAAACTACAAGTACACACGAAGTTACGGCGAGTGTCAGAACATACCGATACGATATTTTTTGGCGGATACGCGTTGATTCCGGTTTGCACACACATCCAAATCAAGTTTTGTGAAAGCCTAAATGTCCGCGTTTATGTTATGCGCCTTTTGATGCAACTCGCACAAGACAAAGTTGCCTCGTTTGGCAGGACGCACCCCGTATCGCGAGATTTTTAGTATTTTAAAATTAAATTTTTGGTCATTTTGGAACCCGAATAATTTAACCATTAAAGCAAACTAATAAAAACTAAAAGAACAGTAAAAATCTTGGTTATATTGTGAAGAAGTCCCTTCAATTATATTTTGAAAATAATTAACAAGAGGATAGAAAATTGGACATGAACATGGGGGTTTGGATCAAAATTCTGGACTATTTTCGAACAGTTTTTTGGCCAACTTCCGGTCAATTTTTCGATCAAACCGAGTTGCCTAAATTCGTTCCACTTGAAGAAAATCCTAGAGGGTTAAGTTGTGAACATACCAGCAAAGATAGGATGCAAATCGGACAAGCGAGGAGGGCGGAGGCTACGCGCGAACGAGGAGCTGCACAGCTATGCGTGCGCGCGCGTGCGGGGGGAGCTGCTCCGGCACGGCGGTGCGGGCGACGGTCGGCGGCGCTCCGGCAGAGGTGGTGTAGGCGATGGGTGATGGTCAAGGTTTAGGTTTAGGTTTACATATATGCTTATATATATATATATATATATATATATATATATATATATATATATATATATATATATATATATATATAAGGGGGGAAGCTCCTGTACGTGGGGGAGGTTAGGTTTTTAGTGGGTTTGGGTTAGGTTAGCGGGTAGGGTTAGGATTAATGGGTTTGGGTTTCCTATTTTTTTCCTTTATATATATATATATATATATATATATATATATATATATATATATATATATATATATATATATATATATATATATATATATATATATATATTTATTTATTTATTTATTTATATATGGCCATTAAAATAGTTTTGAAACTCAATAAATTCTAGAAAAATTATACAATACACTAATAATATTTGTATACCCAAATTTTTTTGCACAATATTAATAATTAATTAAATACACATAATTATAAATCCATGAATATTATATATTATAATTACCTAAAAATAAATGAAAAATCTTCTTTAATCACAATAATTTCAGAATATCAATATTAATAAATTTAAAAAAATCACGGTGCTTACAATCTACCCAACTTATAAAAATTTTGCCCTCGAAATTAAAAATAAATCTAGTAGAAAAAATTTAGTTAAGAAGGTTGCACTAAAGATGGGGACGTCGTTACCAAGTGGAGTCCTAGTTTGACGTCGTATTCTAAGAATAAGGGTACGCTTAATCAAGGCTCTACCCAACATATAAGAATGAAGTTGGTCGCAGAACTATAGTCATGATCATACTTCTAAGGATTTTTAGAAAGTCTAACTTCAAGGAGGGATTCGAGATGGTAAAAATTTTGTGACCGTTGTCACAGCCTATTAAAGGAAATATATGTACTATCATGGCGTTAATGAGTCAATAACTCAATAAAAAAAGTTTTACTAGTTCTCCTTGCTTCTAATTAGGTCATGAGTCTACAAAACAATAGGAAATACCATAGCCAAATACAACTAGGGTGATATGGTACCAAGTTGTCCACTGCATATCATGGATGCCGATGAATGGTTCAGCAATAAGCGTCAAAAGGTGATATAACTCATCAAGGTATTTAATATTGTGTAAAGAATACATGGGGTTCAATTTAATGCAACACAAGTGTCATAGACATAGGTTGTCATGAATGGATATGGGTATATCAGTGGTTGGGATATTTGGGTTGCCTATGTATAATTTAATTCAATTGCAACGGAGTTGGATATAGGGTTTAAAGGAGATATACCACGAATGTTGGAGGATCTATATGGAGCATGGGTGTGTATATTTGAAAGTAACAGTTGTATCATCAGTGAGTAGATTCCAGTTAGGCTCATGAATATCAAGGTTGCCGGAAGAATTGAGTTGGTGTTGAGTATTAAAATCGACTGTAACAGAAAAAGGATATATATTATTGTCATTTGTGTAATTGCGTCGCGAATGTCGTGCGACTAAAATAAAATATGGGAAGGCCAGTTTGTGAGTGATAGTTATGTCATAGGTATAGAGTGACTAGTCTAGGTCATAAGGGTGAAGTGGTTGGAAAGGAAAGGATAGTGTTGTGCTCCAAATATCCGAGCCACAACAAAGGGTATCAAGGATACAGAAATTAAATAGGTAATTTAATCCGTTTGAGATTAACCTAATTAACACCAAAATAAATTCAAATTTACCATGAATTTCTAGAAATAACCCTACACTAAAATCAGGGGCTACAATCTACCCAACTTACAAAAATTAAGTTGGTATCCAAAACTAAGGTCATGGTCCTGCTAACAAGATTTCTGGAAGGGCCTATTTTCTAAATAAGGTTACAAGAATTCTAGGATTTACTAGCCGTAATCAAGGATTTCTAAAAGGAACCTAGAAACTATCAGGGTGCTATTGATCAACAACTTTATAAGAGAAATTACTACCCATCCATTACTACTCTTGTATAGGTCAAGCTTCTACAAGGCAGAAGAAATGACTGAGTCAGATCTAACTAAGGCAATGTGGTAGAGAGGCTTCGATCATTGATTGGCATTGATGATGAAGAGACCAAAATTTAGGCCACGATAAGAAGAATTTCTGATAAGTCTACATAGTTGAATAAGGCATGATTAGGCGAGTATTTAGAGAATCGAGTCATGGTGACTAGATCAAGGGGATTAGAGTAGAAACGAACTGATACCTATGGTGATATGGATATTAACACAAGGAGTGGTACCAACTAAGGGATTAATTTTGTAATTAAGGCATAACTAGGGAAAGAGGAAGGATCTACTCATTGTTATAACAAAAAAGATCGTTGTTGCAAAAGCACGAGGCTATATATGCAACACAAGATAAGAATTTGATAGGAAGGATAGGGATGCAGTCGAGGGGGTAATACAACTAATCCTTAAACTCATACTATATTCAATTCTCATGCTAACAATCAATAATATCCCTAGAATATAGGAATAACCTATCTATCTTCCCTACTAAGGGTAACCATCTTCTCAAAACTTTATGTCCAGCATATCTTCTTCTGCCTTGACAAGGATCTGCTTCTGGAGGATACACCGCACACGAACGTCCATCTCTGTCATGCCCCAGTCCCAAAATACGTAGGACCAGGAAAATATGACACGCCAGCTACGCATTCGACCAGACTTTGGTCTGACTCGAATACGTATAAGCTGTATAAAATAAAAGGCACTATCTAGATATCCCATAAATGTAAACCTCTATGTCTCAATCCACAATATACAGCGGTATACAAAAAAGAGCTATATGTGCTAAAGTCGGCCGTCCAATAACACACAAACTCGAATAGACTCGAGAAGAGATGAGTCTACAAAAAACTAGGCTACACAGCAGATGAATAATTAATATAAAATAACCATAATGCCGGTAGATATAATGTGAGTACATGGTACAATGCCCGCAAGACATGCAACTCCATCAGCAACTCCAAATGCTCCGTAATCGTCTATGCTGCAAAACTGGCAGGGAACCAGGTACAAAAATACAGTATGCCAAGTATAACAGAAAGTACAAGTGCATCGACAGGGTAATCTATCATAACCAAACAAGTGAGACACAGTTTAAAGACAATGTTTGACACGTAGGCTATCCAAAATAAAACCATAGCTCCGAACACGAAAACACATGGGACGTACCGCAGCTTCGGACAAAGAGTCACACGGGTGATACAACTACACTAGATACAGGATCACTACAGAAACAATACATATATATATATAAGCGCGTACAGAGGAGCCCAAACGTCTAGTAACTGTCTTCCCCATCCCAAGCGGTCAACGATTGTGCGTTGAACCTGAACCTCTATCTAACAGTCTCGTCACACAGAAATAACTCAACAGTTGCGACCCTAAGGTCGTCCCAGTCTTCGGTCATGATGTCAGTATCAGGATACAGGAAATCTGGCACGATAACAGTGTAAGAATGTGTCATGGGGTGACGATATACTCAGGTACGTACATCGAGGTGTTACGAATATCTAGCATTCGTTACAAAATGTTACGATGAACGTTTGCACCCGGTTGTGATCCGGACGCGAAGTATCGATCGTAAACAATACGCGCACAATGTACATAATGAAACAATAAATATCTAAAATCTGAAATACAGGGTGGCAAGGTACACTTGCCTGCGTCCGGCTACTGATGACAAGGATCCGGTACAACTTCCAAGTCTGCGGGTCCCGTAGTACTTAGAGACGAGATACAAGCTCAATCAATAGACTATCACAACGCCGAAATAAGGTGTAACACACATCTAATCATATGCTCAAACTCAACTATAACTCACAGGAACACAACGCTGGAGGGTTGACTAGGATTGACTCAGGGTATATTACATCTAATCCAGTTATCATTCGTACAATATCATCAACCAAACCTCAATCTCACTACATTCATCACGACATTCAGTAGTTTAAACCATAATCAAATCCTCGGTTTTACCCTGGGTCTTCACCGACATTATCATGCACGTTGACATATTTCAATCTCAAATAATTAATTAATATTCTCAGTCCTTAATCTCTGTCTCATGATTCGATCTTATACCTAGTTCACAATCAATCACCTGCTCCCAATGTCCATCAACATTTTAATATCATATTAATTTCCAGCAATAGTTTACAACAGCTAAAACATCAATAACCCATATGCGTATATATATTTATGTCCTCAAACAACTTCCAATATTTACCCAAGGGTCGATATTCCTCTACCATATATTAGTTAATCTGCTCATTGGTATTAATCAATGTGTTAATATCACCATCCTTCCTCAATATATATCACAATTCCCATCCTCGCATGTATATATTTCATTTTCTCAATCGAATCATATTTAAACCATAAATAATTGATTTAGCATTTTTCCAACCATGTATAACATTCATAACATTTAGTTATAAACAAATCCTAAACTCCCATGCAAATCATTTAATTTTATTTTATAACTTATGTAAACATAAACCCTAAACCTACATTAAACCCTAATCATCCATCCTTAACACAAGATCAATTATAAACCTTAACCCTATCTAAAAACACAATATATATATCAATAACCCTAACTAAACACATTATATATCAATCAACATAGAGAGGGGGAGAGAGTCGTATACCTCGACGAGGTTGTTGATGCTGGTCGGAACGAGCAGTTGGAAGCCGCGGGGAGGACGGGCACGCTAGAGTTGATGGAGGGAGTTGATGGTGGCGAGTTCGTGGGGTGAAAGAACGGGAGTCTCGGGGTGAGGTGGCTGACCGGAGCGTCGAGCTCGTGGCAGCTGGTAGCCGAAGCGTGGGGAAAGCTCGGTGATGGCATGGCGGGTGTGCTCAGGTGGAGGCGGCCATGGCAGATGGTGGAGTGGTGCTGGTGGTGTGCGGATGGGGGTGCTGGCCGAAAGGGGGAACGACAGGGGGTGGTCGTGGTGGCCGGGGTAAAGCTGGAGGTGCTGGTGGTGTGGAGATGGGGGTACTGGTAAGTGTGGTAGCGGAGCTAATGATGGCGGGA
The DNA here is from genome assembly GCA_036927795.1 of Iris macrosiphon. NCBI lineage: Eukaryota > Viridiplantae > Streptophyta > Magnoliopsida > Asparagales > Iridaceae > Iris > Iris macrosiphon. The sequence continues at coordinate 174,602,835 of JAYESA010000009.1, forward strand.
GGTGATGGTGGTGCTGCGGGTGAAACTCGCCGGAGAACGGAGGTTGAGGAGGGCGATGGTAGCGGGTGAAGCTTCGTCGGAGAACGGCTCTGTCGAAGGCCGAAAGGAGGTAGGATTAATGCTGGCCGGTTCGTGGTGGAGTAGCAGCTCGGTTGGGGAGACTCGCGGTGGAGTAGCAGCTCGGTTGGGGAGACTCGCGGTGGAGCAGCAGCTCGGCCGGAGCAGTGGCGGTGTGGCGGGAAATACAGCAGGCCGGGGGAGAATGGCTCGTGGCATTGAAGTCGGGGAAGATGAAGGCTCCGGCAATGGCGGAGGCGGGGGCCTTGATGGGCCACTCGACGGCCTTGCTGGGCTGGTCGTAGCCGAGGCGGTCCTGGAGGATCAGCTGGCTGGAGGAGATCTCAGTCGCCGGAGTTCGTGGAGACGCTGTCGGGAAAGGGGGTGGCCGAAAAATGTGAAGTGGAGTTGGAGATGGAGAAGATGAAAGGAAGAAGAAGAAGAAGAAGAAGAAGAGATTCGATTTAGGTTTTGAATGTAGAAGAGGGAGGAGAGGGAGGAGAGAGAGGGGGGGTGAGGTTTCCTAGGTTTTGGGGATTAGGGCCGGCATGGGGTTGTGTATAGGGATGGTGACATTTTATAGGGAGGGGTGTGAGGATTGGATGGTGGAGATTGTCCCATTTTAATTGTGTGGTAAGGATTTCTCATGAAGGAAATTGTTTCTTCATGCAAATGAGAGTGGGAGAGATGTTGACTACGGTCAAAGAAGAGGGTGGCCTCTCCATTTGGCCTTGACCAATGAGGGTGTGCCACATGTCACAATATTTGTAATTTAGCCCCTTAAGTTTAGGTATTTGCACAAACACATGAAATGATAGAAAAATTATAGGAGAATTGGTGTTTGGTGTTTCGTAGGGTGAGGGGGTGTTATGTGTTTTGTATGGGCTTAAATAAATGGTCATTGGAATTAAATGGGGATTAAAATAGGATTAGTCAAAATTGGTATCCCCAATTTAATTAGAATAAATTATGTCTCGTGCTTTTTAATTAAATGGGGGCACATGGGATCTCAATTGAGAATGACACAAAGGTCATGAATGGTATAGGCTTGGTGTCAGTCTTGGACCCTTTAATTGGTCCGGCTCAACGGGTATAGTTGGTGTCTCAAATTTGATGGCAACGACACAGGTGCGTGACACGGAATTTAAATAAGGATTTCGGTCACGGAAAATTGTGCAATTAATTTAGAGCACAAGAAAATATGATTTTGAGCGACAGGAAAGTCCAGCGCCTAAATTGGCGTGTCAAGTCAAAGTGCAACAATCTGTTGGAATTTATGGGCTGATGTTGGGCTCCGAATATTTCAACAACGGTAGGGAGCGCCAAGGATTTAATTTAAAAAAATAGACATCTGCAACCTTACTCTAAACCTCAATTAACTGCTGCTATACCAAATTTTTCTAACCCTTACCAGACTATCTATAGAAATAAATGAGGGGGTTTACAATCTCTCTGAAATAGGGAGAGACGATAAACAATAATAAAGATGTCGAGGGAATGAACGAGTATAATTATGAAGTCCAAGGGCGATAATCAATTGCTAAAGAATTTTTAAATCAGTTGTAGATTGAGATACTAATACTGCTAATCCTGATTACAGGCTCGCTCGGTACCGAAAAATAACCGAAACGATTTAATCAGGACCTGCATGGGCCACCACAAAAATATGTCACACCCCAATCACAAAATACATAGGACTAAGAATACGTAACATGCCAGTTATGCATTCGACCAGACTCTGGTCCGACTTGAATACGTATAAGCTGTATTATAATGGTCACTATCTAAATAATCAAGTAAATATAAATATCTATGCCTCAATCCATAATGAACAGAATACACAAGAATGAGCTATATGTGCTAAAGTCGGCCGCCCAGTAACACACAAACTCGAATATACTCGAGAAAAAAATATGAGTCTATAAAACTAGGCTACATCAGCAAATGAATAAACAATATGAATAAATAACCATAACTCCGGTGGAAATAATATAAGTATCTAATACCAATGCCTGCAAGACAAGCAACTCCATCGGCAACTCCAAAGGCTTCATAACCGTCTAAGCTGTAAAAACTGGCAGGGGACCAGGTCCTCAGAGGGACGTAACAAGGTACAAGAAACAGCATGCCAAAAGTAAACAGTATAATGCCACATACTCAAGGGTAAACTACTATAACCATCTATGTGATATGCACGTGAGAGCATCACTCATACTCAGGCTGAAACCACTACAGGCTCTGTGTCGGGGAGCCCATAGCAGCAAATAGTATCAAGACTCAATATAGGTGCCAAAGATCTTAGACAGAGTCCAAGGCACCTCTAGGGTATTGCGACTCCGGCATATGTGCCTCAGCACCTCCAATAGTATAGTATATATATATATCAATGATCAGCATGTAGTATGGTGTATCTTTTTCTACCTAATATAATCTCATGTCTCATGTCCACGATGTCTCATGTCCATAATACGCAAGATCGTGACCTCTAGCTAGTGCAACAAGTCATAATAATATCCATATAATATGTAAGTCTCATGTCATGAATCCTGTAAGCCTATACAGAATCACCATGAATAACTCAAGAAAGATTACGTCACATAAAATAGTGTCAAGTGTCATAGGGTATGGCGTACTTGGTAAAGTAAGCACGTAAAAATAGGATCGTGGAATCAACTCTCTAAGTGACGTTACTCGGCTTCGCATACGACGTCGACACCCGAATCTTGTTCGGGCGCTAAGCAACGTCTCACGATCCTAGGGTAAACACACACATCACACATATCAAATAACTATAATAACTAAATAAGATAATAAAGGCAAGCAACTGTGATACATCATGGCAAGATACACTTGCCTGGATTCTGAACTCCGTCAACTGCTCCTGGTAAAGTAAAATCTGCACGTACACCTCCAGATGCTGAAACAAACAACACCAATATTCTCAAAATACTAGAAATAGCTAGAATTGACTAACCATAAGTCCAATTTGAACACAGAGGCAAAATTGACAGTTTTTGGTCAAAGTGGGGGGGGTCCACATGTGGCCCACTTAGTATCGTAAAATGTGCTGAAGACAAAGTTCTCCAAATTCATCAAACTTAGTGTCTACGAGTCCAGAACGACGATACAAACCCAACGAAACATCTAGAACTGGATTTCGATGAGTCGATCACGAAATTGCCCGTCATATGGAACCGTGGGGCCCACAAAATGATGTTTCGTCAACGTTCTCAGAATCGAACCAAACTTGGGTCACATGACCAACGTAACGCTGCGAATCCGATTGCGCAAGTTTTGTTGCGAAACGATAAGCACACACGAATTTACGACGAGTGTTAGAACATGCTTATACGGTATTTTTTGGCGGATATACGTTGATTCCGGTGTGTGCACACATCCAAATCAAGTTCTACGAAATCCCACACGTCCGCGTTTATATTACTCGCCTTTTGATGCAACTCGCACACAATAAAGTTGCCTCGTTTGGTGGGACACACCCTGTATCACAAGATTTTAGGTATTTTTAAAAATAAGTTTTTGGTCGTTTTAGAACCCGAGTAATTTAACCATTAAACCAAACTAATAAAAACTAAAAGAATAGTAAAAATCTTGGTTATATTGTGAAGAAGCCCCTTCAATTACATTTTGAAAATAATTAACGAGATGGTAGAAAATTAGATATGAACATGAGGGTTTGGATCAAAATTCTGGACTGTTTTCGAACAGTTTTTCAGCCTCAAACCGGGGTGCCTAAATTCATTCCACTTGAAGGGAATCCTAGAGGGTTAGGTTGTGAACATACCAGTGAAAATGGAACACAAATCGGACGAGCGAGGTTGTGAACATACCAGTAGAAAATTAGATATGAAGTCCCTCCTTGCGTAAAACAGGCTTCTAGGGTGTTTGCGTAAAACAGGTTTGATAAGCTGTTCGCATAAAAACAAAGATTCAAGAAAATTTGGCATAACAGAGATTCAAAGTAGTCAGCGTAAAATAGAGATTCAAGAAAGTTTGGCATAAAGTAGGATTTCAGAATTATCTGCGTAAAGTAGATATTCAAAAACTGTCGGCGTAAAACATGGCTTAGAACTGTCTGCGTAAAGTAGAGAGTCAAGGTAGTTTACGTAAAAAGTCTCCTACATAAGGTCTGAAAATATGTTTTGCAGTATAAAGTTGTACGAGAAACTCTTTGTATTTCTCCGGATGAATTTGTCAGTCAATCAGTGAACCTGACATCTGACAAAAGTACTGTACGATGATCGAGAGGACGGCTGTGATGATGATTTTGCACAGAGATCCAGGTTGTCGTTTAGTGACATATTGGGTGCAAGTCGATTTTTACACATCCAAAAGGAAGGAAATGGAGTCTTCTAAATACGCTTCCTACAAAAATGAGTTTTTACGCTCAAGATAAAACAAAATCAGATGCCACATCAAAAGATGTTTCTGCACAGGGCTCGAGGCATATCTATGCATTTAATGCATGATATTTGGTCATGGCTGGGGAAAGCTAAAGTTGTGCTAAATACGCTCATATCACCATCCTTACATTTTACGCCTAATCAAGCTACTCTACGCTGGTGATCTATTATTCAGGAATCATCAAGTTTACGCAGGGGCAGTTACCTATGACGTGGGTTGCATAATGTGTTATACGCAGGATTAGGAAAGACTAAGGAACGTAGGTTGCAGTTGTCATTACTATAGCGTAAAGTAGGCAATCTTCTATATAGTTTGGCTTTTATGCCAACAAGCTGGTCATTTGGCTCTTACGCCAACTAGGCAATCATTTGGTTGATCTCTATAATAGAGGTCCCTGGTCACGGCGTAAAGGGTCTTTGGCGTAGAATATGGTTAATCCAAACCTAGGATAGTTGAAAGGAAAAATGAGGTTTTAGTCAAATGTGGATGAGATCCTTATACTCTATTCCTATGCGCAGGCTTGTTTGGTACAGTTACATAACCAAGACAATATATTCTCGACCTGCATGGGCCACCACTAAAAACATGTCACGCCCCAGTCCCAAAATACGTAGGACTAGGAATACGTAACACGCCCAGCCGTATGTATATGAACTCCAATATATGGAAACCATATACACACGTACGCTGTAATATGAATATCAAATCCACAAGTGGTAATATACTGTCACAACAAGTCACACAGAATCTATATCTCATCCACAGCACAAATAATTAGTAGGAATAAAGAGCTGAATAATAACTGGATATCCAAAATAAGTATCAAGTCTGATAGTCGGATGGAAATAAATCCACTACAAAACGACTATACTGCAGTAGCAAAAAAATATCTAAACAGTGGAAATAAATCACAGCTACTCTGAGGGTAAGACCTCCTCAGTCAGGTAAGTAGAGTCAAGTCCAGGTCCTTACTCTTATGGATACTCATGCTCGTCCATATCTGAAAAGGGATCAGGTCCTCAAAGAGACGTAACAAGATACATATAAACATGCCAATAAAGTACTGAAATATAAACATCCAATGGGTGGCCTAACCGTCTAAGTGAAATGCAACTTGAGGACAACCTTGGGCGTATGGAAAGTGTAGGCTAGACATATGCTGACGTAATTCACCAATCGTGACAACTGGCTAGTATATGCCACATATGCCCCCAATACAAGGGCCCAATGTATGTAATAACGTCCTACCGCTCTGAAGAACAGGGAATCTGTATAGTATATAACGATCATATCACCCCGAAGAGTGTGGCATCAGTGGTAAATATATCATCCATATCACTCCATCGAGTGTGGCATCAGTAGTAAAGGAAGTGGGGTATTCCATACGCTTACTAGTAGTCCTCTCCGCCCAATGCTCTAAGCATGCCACATCCATGACACGACAAACCTCTACATAACTGCCAGGTCTACTAGCATACAAAGTTTCTATCAGCAGTTATCCTTATCCGTCGCACGACCTATACGTACCAGTGGCCAGCCGAATATGCAAGTTCGTGTCCTACATGTGACTCATACTCGTGTAAGAATAGTGTCATGGCCAATGAAACATAACATGCCTCATAGTAATGGGGTGGTCTCATAAAGTAGGTCCAATAATCTGTATAAATAAACATGATACGACGACATCGTCGTTGCACTCAAGTTTCCTTAGACGCACAATTTATTTAACAATAACTGAACTAAATAAGCAAAAATAAATTATGCAGACATCAGATGGGATGTAAATAACAGTATGATGACAAGGTATACTTGCCGAGCAAAAGTTCTGTAGAGTGCACGTCCAACAGTGTTAAGTTGTAGTAAGAAGAAGTGGGTTAGGGTTTGAGAGTTGTAATAACATATATATAGAGAACAAGAGGCGGTGGGGTTTTACTTAATGGTTAAGAAACTACTGTCGCTGCTGTTTTCTTTTTATTGGTTTTGGTTTTGGTTTTGGTTGAGGAGAGTTTAGTAATAACAGGTAAAGAGGCGGTGGAATGAGTTGCTGATATTTTTCTCCACACGTGCGAAGGAGAGAATTAAGCGGTGGAGTTCTATTTTAGGCGCGGAGCAGAATTTAGGCGGTGGTAAAGTTTATGCTTGGGTTTGTTTTACGCGTAGAGAAAGAAATTAGGCGGGTGGTGAAGTTTATGCTCAAATAAAGTAAAAAGCGATGGAGAGAGTTTACGCTTAGATAAAGTAAGAAGCGGTGGAGAGAGTTTATGCTTAGATAAAGTAAGAAGCGGTGGAGAGAGTTAACGCGTGGAATTGCTTTACACGCGGAGAATGAAATAGTAAAGTTGGTTTGCTACTGCTACTGTTGATATTTTCTACGCGAGTTTTGGGTGCAAGCGGGTAGTGGGTTTAAGAGTTGCGATTTGGGTTTGATCCAATAGGAATTTTATATATCTTTATAGAAAACTCTAAAATTATATTGGTGCATACGGTTAAGCCAGTAACTGTCCCAAGGGTCTTCTACATGGAATAATTTTGTGAAATTTTTATAATAGCTCCATAAATCCTCTAATTGTACCAACACCTAAAATAAAATTTTATAAAAATCTATTTCCTCTATTTAGCTCATAACTACTATATTAATAAATATAACAAATGCGGTTTTTAGAATTAGGGGTTTTATATTCTACCCAACTTATAAAAAATTTGTCCTCGAAATTAAAATAGGGTAGGGTCTCTCTACCTAATCTCTCTTGATCATAATATAAAGAAATTCACCTCAAGTTTTAATGATGCAATTTCTACCCATCTTTAGAATTTATACATCTATCACTTAAGGTTATACATTTAAGAAAACTATTCCTCAAATTATTTAATCATGTTATTCAATCCTTAAAGTTTACACAAAACATATCACCTATGTCCCATATCACCTATGATATATCCTAAATTTCGGAAAGTAATCATCAAATTACGTGGTTGGCCTATGGGGTATATCTAGGACTATTTGTACATCGAATTTATACCAACATAAGGTTTCGTCATTCCGAAGTAAGGGAAGACGGAGGGCAATAATAAAGAGTTTTAGGTGAAGGTGATAGAATATACGTACTTCCTCATCTCAGATTCAAGCTTCCTCATCTCAGATTCAAGCTCCCAAGTAGATTATTCGACCGAATAATTTTGCCAAAGCACGCGCACAAGAGGAACCGAACGACTTCGAAGCAGCTTCTTCTTACGATCCAAAATTTGTACAGGTTGTTCAACATAAGTCAAGTCTGCCTTAAGATCCAATTAATCAAGATCCACCACATGACTCGGGTCATACACGTACTTCCTCAGTTGTGAAACATGGAAGACATCGAGCACTTCGGATAGTGACGGTGGCAGGGTGATCTGATATGCAACTGGGGCGACTCGCTTCAGTATCTCGAACGAACTAATGAATCTTGGACTTAGCTTTCCCTTTACTCCGAATCTGGTAACTCCTCGCATGGGAAAAACTTTGATAAATATCCGATCACCTTCTAAGAACTCAAGAGGACGTCGATGCGTGTCTGAGTAGCTTTTCTAGCGACTCTGTGCTACCTTTAGCTGTTCCAGGATCAAACGAATCTTCTGGATGGTTTGCTCCACAAGTTTAGGGACAAGAATTTGTCGTTCTCCAACTTTGTCCCAATAGATCGTGGATCTGCACTTTCACCCATACAATGTCTCATACGGCGCCATCTGAATGCTGGATTAAAAGCTATTGTTGTAAGCAAATTCGGCTAACGGTAGATGCATGTCCCAACTCGTCTTCAAGTCCAAGGCGCAGAGTCATAGCATGTCTTCGAGGATTTGGTTAACACGTTCTGTTTGATCGTCTATCTGTGGATGGTAGGCGGAGTTGAACTTCAACTTCGTCCCCATTGCTGACTGCAGGCTTTCCTAGAAACGCGATAAGAATCGACCATCTCTATCGGAGACAATGGATACGAGCATGTCGTAGAGTCGAACGATCTCATTGGGGTAGATCTGGGCCAGGCGGTCGATAATCCAAGTACTTTTGATAGGAAGAAAGTGAGCTGACTTGGTGAGTCGATCGACGATAGTCCAGATGGCATCATTCCTCCGTTGCGTCTTCGGCAAACCAACAATGAAATCCATCGTTATATGTTCCCATTTCCACTCCGGTATAGCGAGGTTCTGCATCATTCCGCCTGGCTTTTGGTGCTCGGCCTTTACCCTCTGACAGGCCATACATTGCAATACGAACAACGCCACATCTCTTTTTATGTCGTGCCACCAAAATATCATACGGAGATCTCGATACATCTTTGTGCAACTCGGATGTGAAGTATAACTTGCATAGTGGGCTTCCGTGAGTATCTCTTTTCTGAGGGCTACATCGTTTGGAACGCACAATCTTTCCTTCACTCGGATTATCCCATCTGTGCCTATAACAAAGTCGATTGCCTTTCCTGCTATACTAAGACCTTGCATCTTTTGCAGGAATAGGTCATTCCTCTTAGCGGACTTGACTTTTTTTAACAAGTCAGGTTCAAGGCGCAGCTGAGACACTTGCGCCCCCTTTTTGTATCTGATTATAAGTGTAATGTCCAAAGCTTCAATATCCTGACGTAGCTTGTCATCAATAACCAGGCTCCCAACGAACACTCGACTCAGCGCATCATCTACAATATTATCCTTGTCCGGCGTGTATCTGATCATCAAGTCAAAATCGCTAAGGAGTTCAAGCCAACACCGTTGTCGTAGATTTAAATCCTTTTGGGTATAGAGATATTTTAAACTCTTATGATCCGTATAGATCTCGTACGGCACACCAAAAAGGTAGTGGCGCCACAACTTCAGCGCGAACACCACCACTGCTAGCTCCAAATCGTGCATTGGGTAATTCTTCTCGTGAGACTTTAACTACATCGACGTAAAGGCTATCACTTTATCCCTTTGCATCAGGACACACCCTAAACCCTTTCCTGAGGCATCACTATATATCTTAAAATTATCGGGTCCGTCTGGAAGGGTAAGAATTGGTGCTGAGACGAGGCTCTGCTTTAACTCCATAAATGAAGCTTCGAGGTCGTCCGTCCTTGCGAACGTTACTCCCTTTCGAGTGAGCTGAGTCAGAGGCGAGGCGATTCTAGCAAAATCTTTAATAAATCTCCTGTAGTAGCCTGCCAGACCAAAAAAACTCCGAATATCGCTAGTTGACTCAGGTCTCCTCCACTTCACGATGGCTTCTATTTTCCTTGGGTCAACTGAGATACCTGTTGCAGAAATAATATGCCCGAGAAAGGCTATGCTATCCAACCAGAACTCGCACTTGCTTAGCTTTGCGTACAACTTATTGTCTTGAAGGGTTTGAAGCACCATCTGCGGGTGTCCTGTATGTTCATCCATATTCTTCAAGTACACTAAGATGTCATCTATAAAAACCACCACAAATTTATCGAGGAATGGTCGGAATACATGATTCATCAAATCCATAAAAGCAGTAGGGGCATTCATCAGTCCAAACGGCATAACAGAAAACTCGTAGTGCCCATAGCGGGTTCGGAATGCTGACTTGGGCATATCCTCAAGCTTAATCTTCAACTGGTGGTAGCCTGAGCGAAGATTAATTTTCGAGAACACCGTTACCCCTTGCAGCTGATCGAAGAGGTCATCTATCTTGGGCAGAGGATACTTATTTCTGATAGTGACCTTATTCAGCTCCCAGTAATCGATGTAGAGTCGCAGCGTTTCATTCTTTTTCTTTACGAAGAGAACAAGCGCGCCCCAAGGAGACACGCTCGGACGGATGAACCCACGATCCAACAGTTCTTGCAGTTGGCACTTTAACTCCTTCAGTTCAACATGGGCCATTCTGTACGGAGCCTTGGAAATCGGCTGAGTATTTGGGAATGTGTCAATGGTGAACTCGATCTCTCGGTCAGGTGGCATGCCGGGTAGTTAGCTCGAAAACACATCAGGGAACTCCGTCTCAACGGAAGAAGACTCAATGTTTACGTAATCTAGCTGCGTGTCCCGAACGGACGCTAGGTATCCCTCGCAGCCAGAGTGTAGCATCCGCCGAGCAGATATTACCGAAATCACCATGCTGGCCCTGGACGCATCAGTTGCTGGACTACTCGTGTAGCAGAATTCGGCTTCTCCAGGTAGGCAAAAGATGACTCGTTTGTCTGCACATTCGATAGTTGTCGAGCAAACGCCGAGCCAATCCATCCCAAAATAATGTCATAATCCCTAACATCTAGGACTAAAACATTGAGCGAGAGCTTCCTTCCTCCGATATAGACGTAACCGCCTTGACATACTGAGCAGACAGGTATTTTCGTGCCCGAAGGGGTGCTAACACTAAGATCTAGATACAACAGTGTCATTTCTATATTATTTTCTACGATAAAATTCGGGGATATAAAGCTATGCATTATACCAGAATCAAATAGCACACGTGCATGTATGTTATTAAAAAGTAATATACCTGACACAACAGTGTCCGAGCCCAGAGCTTCTTCTCGTGTCATAGTGTACACCCGACCTTGAGCTTGGCGACGCTCTTGCTGAGGCGCAGCTTGATTAGCTTGGGGTGCAGGGGCAGGATTTGGATGTTGAGGGCGGCGAACATAGTAGCACAGACAGTCCCAAATTCCATGATTTGCATCGGCACAGAGGAGGCATAACCCATGTTTCAAACAACATTCGTTGACGGTGTGCCCTGGCTTCCTACAAAAGTGACATATTTTGCTCCAATCCCCTTTTTGTTGACCGCCGTTATTTGGGCACTTTACAACGGTATTTCCTTTCTCGTTGCTATGGTGCTTGTGATTTGAGGTATGCACAATGCCGGCAGCAACGGAAGGATACTGCGGTTCAAGAGAAAGGGCATGGTTGAGAACTTCCCGTATCGTCTGGTATTGAGGAACGACCACGTGCGCATGGATGACAGGTCGCAGAACTCCTTCAGATCGTCTGGCACGATTCGCCGCATTAGGTAAATAGGAGCTTGCAAACTTGGCGAGCCGGTTGAATTCGGCGGAATACTGCTTTACTGTCATGCTGCCTTGCCGTAGTTGCACGAACTCGTTCTCCTTTTTTCGATTACGGGAGGGGGTATGAACTCCTCTTCGAACGCGCCATGGAAGTAGCCCATGCGATTGTCTCCTCTTCATCGTCAATTGGAAAAGATCTTCGATGCACGTCCCACCAATCGTGCGTGTTCAAACGAACCTATAGTTGGGCACACGCGACACGCTTTTGCTCGGGTACCTCTAGAAGTTTGAAATGATCCTCAAGTTTGGCCAACCAATCTAGAGCCACGATTGGGTCTCCAGTCCCTTTAAATGGCGTATTGCAGACTTTCTTAAAGTCGGCAAAGTCGAAGGCAGTAACATCCTTCTTCTTTGGAGTTTGTAATATTTCGACTTCAAGCACGGGTTGCTCCACCGGTGTCACTGTTGTTACCGCGGAATGGTTGGAGGCCAAGGTCTGTACAATCTGTTGCAGGAAATCTACCTGTTGTTGTTGGACTGCAAATCGGACTTCTAGATTGTCTTGGAACTTGCTCTGCCTCTCTTCCGCTTGCTTCTCAGCCCATTCATAACGAGCCTCATCCCTCTGTTGGCTCACCTCAAGCATCCGTATAATTTGCTGAATGGGATCAACACGGGACATGGCTCGCTGGCTCTGAGAACTTCCCGAAGTGTCGGAACTGCTTTCTTGGGCTTGTGTCTCGCCCGACGCTAGCGATGATGCTTGCGCTTATGCCATTCCTTCAAAAGAAGGTAACTCACATCAGGATCATAATATATTATGGACTCATTGTATGAACGTAACTTATTTTGGCCTAACGAGTTCAAGAGTTCGCACAGGGATTCGATCGTTAAAGGAACTTTTCCAATACGAGGGTCAAAGAAATTTTGAAGCTGTGCTCTGATACCAATATGTCACACCCCAATTTCGTGGAATCGATTGTCATCCCCCAGGCGTAACGCCGTACGGGCCTAGGTTGCGCACCCACAAGGCTAAGGTATTTTGCATAACGAGCACATATTCAGAGTACGCAGATAATTGAAACACAATGTTGAAACATGAAAAAGTTCTCTTTATTGATAATGAACATCTTTTTACAAACTCTTGAACGAGTCAGAAGGTTGCCGCACGGGCTTATAAAAGTTGACACAAAATGAGATAGTTGTCCTGTACATTACATCATTTACTAAAACTTCAAAATAAGGGACCTCCGGGCGGGACGATGGCTTTTCCTCTGAGCTGCATGAGTTAAGTTTGCTAGCTCCTGGGTCGTCAAAAATGCTTCAAAATAGGGCACAATCAGGGCGTGCCGACAGTTGGACTGGATTGGGAAGTGACTTCAACTCCTCGCAGGATCTCCTTAGTGTGGGAAACCTATTTCAACGAGGGTCGGTACATCGAAACGTATTGGTGAAGGTGAGCTAACCCAACTATACCAATCAATACGTTATTTATATGAAGCATGCATATTATTTGTGGTCTTCTATCTTGCAATAGTTCATTTTATAAGCAAGCAGAATATATAGAAATTACTGAAATAAATCTTTCCACCGTTCGGTAACTTTTACCTGCCCGTCTGAACCACCTGCACAATACTTACCATGTCCTTCCCTGTCACGAAGATATGAGTTAGCTTGCACAGGTTTAAATATACGTGGGGATCACTGGCTTGTTGCCATAAAGGACACTAGTCAATGACGATGATGGTGTGCAACGAAAGTATGTGAGGCACTGCATACCATTCCGTCCAAGTACGTGAGACTAAACGTGAAGTTCCATCCGGATCAGATCGGTGCCAGTGCCCCAGCGGTCGTCCGCAGGAACTATACCTTGTGCACAAGTTGTCCGTGATCAACAACGTTCTTACTAAGTTTTATCAGTTGATGTAGTTTGAGGTAACGCGAGTACGTGACAAGTAGCAAGGCATGATTCATTTTGCATAGTCTTCCTGAATAATTTATTGCATAACAAGGTGTGTTCCATACTTAGCACAATTTATAGAAGAAGTATACATTCTAACTAAAATTGAAGCATAGACAGAACATTCTTAAACGAACTAGCATGCAATAAGGTAACCGTTCACAAGTTGATTGACAAGCATAAAGTTATCCAAGTCTATTCCTTTTTATCTTGACATCTTTTAGTTATTTTGGTATCGTTTGATCAGAGCAAGCAAGAATGCAAGATTTTAGATGTGAAGACTTGGAAGAAGGGTCAACTAAATCGAATATAAGCCACTCACAAGTTGGTTGGAGGGAGGAAAGTAAAGAGGCGCTTCAAGACTCCGTTCGTACGACGTCTATTGCTTGATCACATGCATTGCCACGAACAGCTGATTAATACCTCTTCTACTCTTTCCAAGATCGGAATTGAAGTGCAGTTCAGCGAACAAAAATAATAAAATCCATCGCAACCGTTCAAGAAAACGCAAGCAAATCCGAAAATCAACTCAAACCATGAAAGCAACAAGGCGACAACGAAAACTAGGCAAGAAAACTTGCAGCGAAGATGTCCCTCTTGACTCTGCCGCTAAGTCCATCCTCGGGGCACGGTCCACTGAATATGGGAATCGATTCCGAAGAAACAAATCCATAACGAGGATGAGTTCTTGATTCAATCTATCCCGATCGAACGATACTGACTTGTATTTCTTAGCCGCGCTTCTCGAATAGGGAGAACGGGACACCACACATGGAGGATAACTGGTTAACAACGTCCTGGAACTTACTCGAGTGATCCGTAATAGACGAACCATCATTGTACCTAAGACCTATCGCCTGTCGGATCAGGAATAATTTGTTTACCTCAATCTTCTTCGCATATAAGAATTCTAGCTTCTCACATAACGTCTTTGAATGCTCAATATTAGTGATGTGATTATTCACATTCTCGTCCATAAACTATCTAATATACCTAGACACCTGTATATGCCCAAAATTTTAGTACTTATTGAATTTTTCACTGGACTTATCAGAAGTAAATACCGAAAGATGCATCAACTGGGCTTCTATGAAGTTAATACCTAAAGAAGGTCATACTGGAATCTCCTGGCCCTATCAAGCTTTGTGGCCACTATGAATGGCACGAACCTGCTTAGTCTGTAAAACTTCGTCGCATATTCATCAATTGTTCGCGTAGAATGTTGGAGGTTGATAAACCTTTGCTGTAACTCATAACAATATAAATATTGGGAGTTAAGTCTTACACGTAGACTTTCAACCATTGGAAGTGGAGAAAATGAGGACGAGATTAGTGTTTATCCCTATTTCCTAATATTTCAATCGTGTTTGAGTTTGAGTTTAATTTTTTTTTTCCCAACAATTTTGAATTTAATTTCAACAATTTTGAAGTCGTCATCTTTCATCACACTAAAAAGCTGAGCTCCTCGGATGAACTCAAAATAAATTTCAATTACAAAATTAAGTTTAAAATTTAAAATTCATGCATGCATGGACAATTACATGCATGAACATTAAAATTGTAACGCTATTATTTAATCAATATTTTTTTTTACTCAGAGCATTATAGAAGTAAGAATATAATACTAATAAAACAAATTTTCAACAAACGTTCTCCAACGGCTAATGAATTGAATCGGGTGCATTGAATCACCATAAAACGCAAACGTCCCTAATTCCATATTGCCACACCGCTTATCCTCTTCCACTCCCCGCCACGCGCAAAACTCGCTAAATCGCAGCCGTCCAATTCACCATTCAACGCATCCCAGGCCGTCAAATGCCGATCACGATACGCATATATTATCCCCGCGGCACATCAGACCATCATTTCTCATTTGGCTCCATATTTTCTTCCTATTCCTGAAGAAGAAACCAAAAAACAAAAAAGAAAATAAGGGAAAAAAAAGGAAAAAAAAAGGGAAAATAATAATAATCAAATTCCTTCTTCTTCTTCTTCGTCTGCCGAAACCCTAACCTTGAAATTCCGATAGGCTCCTCCGAAACCTAGCCCTAACTCTCCCCCCCTCCCATGGAGCTGGTGGGGACGGAGGTGAAGAAGACGTTCGTCGGGTTTGGCACCTTCACCGGGAAAATCCTCTCCTACGACGCCTCCGCCGGCTACTTCAAGATCCAGTACGAGGACGGCGACTCGGAGGAGGTCGACCACGACGAGATCGCCTCGATCCTCGACTCCATGGGACTCCCCTCCCCGCTGGACCCGGATCCGCCCCGGAGGACCGGGCGCGGCCGTCCTCCGAACAAGCGCCGCCGTCTGGATCCGGATCGGACGGATGCCGCCGCCGATTCCGGCGGCGGAGGCCCGGAGATCGGTCCGGCGAAAGGTGAGAATTCCGAAACCCTACCTAACGAAAATGTCTATTCTAGGGTTTTAGAGGAGGCTCAAGTGAAGATGGAGGAATTGGAATCAGAGAACTGTAAGGTTGCTTCCGAGAGAAGGAAGAGGAAAAGGCTTTCGGTGAAAGAGAAAACGACTCCGGAGCTTCCTCCGAGGAGGAGCGGTCGGAAAGTGAAAGGGGAGGACGTATCTGTTTCCGAGGACGCAGATTTGGGTGGGAACGGTTATTTTTCGGCTCACGAGGAACTCGTGATGCCGGCATTGCCGCCTTCTTCGACCGATTTAGATTTAGACGGTCTAAATGTCTTTGATTTCTTCTCGGTTTACACTTGTTTGAGGTCGTTCAGTAGGTTGCTATTCTTGAGTCCCTTTACGTTGGAAGCTTTTGTGGCGGCGTTGAGATGCAAATATACTAATTTGTTGATTGATTCTATACATTATTCGATTTTGCAAGTGCTGAAACTGCACCTGGAATTTCATTCAGGGGAGGGGTCGGAAACTGCCGTGAATTGCCTCAGGTATTTTCGCCTACCGAGTCATGTTCTTGCTTGCAAATTTTACCGAGTCCGATTTTTTTATATTTTAATAATCCTTTTGAGGTCTTGAATATGTTTAACTATTTTGTAGGAGTCTTAATTGGGGAATCTTAGACTTAGTTACATGGCCTTTATTTCTTGCTGAGTATTTATTGATTCATGCTTCGAGGATGAAGTTGAGCTTCAAGATTAGTCAGTTCAATCTTTTGGACACAGAGTACTATGAAAACCCGGCTGGGGTGAAGCTTGAGATACTTCGTTGCCTTTGTGATGATGTCATTGAGGTTGAAACCATAAGATTGGAGATTAATAGAAGAATGGCGGACTACGAGGCTAATGTAGATGCTAACCGTAACATGAATGTTCAGAAGAAAAGGAAACCTTCAGCAAATGTGGACTCATTTGGCTCCTTGGCTCACGAGGTGCTTGAAGAAACTGATGATGGAAATAGTGATGAGTGTTGTCTTTGTGGGATGGAAGGTAGCTTGATATGCTGTGATGGTTGTCCCGCCGCTTTTCATTCTAGATGTGTGGGGGTTGTCAAAGATCTCTTGCCCGAGGGTGATTGGTATTGTCCTGAATGTGTAGTGGAGAAAAGTGATAAATCAGTTAAGCTGTCAAAACCATTTCGTGGAGCTGATATTTTGGGAATTGATCCTCACGGGCGTGTATATTTTGGCACGTGTGACCGTCTTTTGGTGTATGTTTAACTTATCCTCATAATTTGAATCTCTTTTTACAGTAACTGTCAATTCTTCTTGCCTACTAAGTTACCTTTTTTACTAGTTAGATTTGAAGGTGAATCTATGTAAAGATAAAACCTAGTATGCTATTGATTTTAGTAACTGAAATATTCATTTTTATAGTAAACAACAATGTTTTATGTAATTAAAATTTGAGACTAGTTTGGAAACCTCGACAGATTGACTGTTATTGTAGTTGAATACATGTTTGGTTGTTTGAATTATGTGCTAAACAGCCAATTCTATCATCATCATAGTTTTTATCAAAATCTTCTCGCACAAGATGATATGATTTACTTTTGGAAATCACATTCATCCTTTGACACATTTAGGCCAAAAAGCAAAAAAGGAATAACTTTCAAATGATATTATACTTAAGAATTATGATTGCAAGCTGACAACTTCTCTCCTTCAATTGACTAAATGGAACCAGCCACAACAAACAATATTTATATCTCGTTAGCATGGTTTACTTATCTCTGGTAAATAATGTTTTGAAAAATATGTAGGCATCATGTTTCGTCATGTGTCTTATATTGCCTCTACTTGTATGCTAAATTTCGTGCAGTAGTCTATAGAAGTTTGCTGAATCTGTTTAAGTACATGTGTTATGATTAAGAATTCATGAAGGCAGCACTTAACTTCCAACACTAAATACTTAATAAGACCTTCTTAAAGGTTGCCATAATTCAACGTTTACCTTTTGCATTATACATTTAATAGCAGCCCGTTGAGACTTTATAGCTTCATGGATACTTTAGTTCAATATTTGATAAAACCATATAACAGATTGTGATATTTTTACCTTTCAAGTATCTAGTTTTTTTCTTATATCCTTGTCTAGATTTGGAGTAGTGGACACAAAAGTATTCTAACTTCCCACTACAGCTAGACTCTGAACACAACTCAAGTATAATTTGTATATAGATTATAGATATAATCCATACAATAACGTTTTGTGCCTTATGATTCATTTGTAATATTGGAATCTTTGTAACATGTCAATTGATGCGGTGGCCTGGTTTAGTGGTGGTTGTAGGTGGTTGTCCTAGATCTTTATTGTAGCTGATAGAATTTACATTCACCCGATATACCAGATTCAAGGCTAGTTTCGACTGTAGTTACCTTTCATCTGGGACTCCATTTGGTACCAAACGCAATGGGGAGCCAAATTGCTTGTCTTTAGGATGGGCATTTTCTAGAACGTGCCTATTTCATTTATATTAATAGGAGCTCAAAACATGTAAATGCTTGAATATCATTTTCCGCAACAACTAATAGGGTTATCTAACCAAAACATGATTTTGGTTACTACATAAAGTACCAATATAAACTACCAAATATAGCTTCAAATTATGCTAACTACTTTTAAAATTAAAGCCGTAGGGCGATTGAATCTATTCAAAGAAGCACTTGAACTGAAAAGTCAGTCCTCAGTCAGAGGAAAAAGAGATTTCAAAATGGAACATTTGCATTTTCCGGTAAATTTATACTTTTTGGGCATTGGGCTATGGGCATTTTCTAGAATGCTAGTCCAACGTCTTCCGGAAATGGGCACTTGAGCAAACGCTCGTCAAACTAAGGGGACAAACCAATTGATCCATCATGAGTTGGGAGTTGAGATCCAGACTTCAGACATGTTATAATTGTTCAAGTGTAAACTGACCTATAGGTTACAACCAATAATTAATTGCTTATAATTAGCAATCCTGTCGAAAGCTTATGATCAAGGAACTGGACATCTATAATTTCTGTCCTGGCATAAGACTGGCATCTAATTGGAATTTCATAAGGAAATTAAAACTTACAATTTGTGTCTGGATCTTGCTAACAATGACTCATGCAATTTAATACAACATTCATATGGACTAGTATCTCAGCATTTTCTATTTCTGTACCTTAGCTTGTTTTAGGTTAACTAATAATCTCTTTGATTTGTAAAGTACGTTCTATTTCACTTATTTAGGTTCTAGGCTCTAGCAGAGAAAAATGAAATATGACATTATTTGGGTACTCTGAAGTGCTGCAGACTGCAGTATTTCGAACGAATTGAGTGGATCTTTTGGTAACAAAGCACGATTTTTATTATAATCGTCTTTGGGCAATTACTTGGAGAAGCCAATATAACTGAAAGAGGAGTTCATTGGAAAATGATATGTACACTTCCTATCTATTTTTTTCCCGCTATTCCCTTATATGCTGAACAATACTATTGGGATGTCGACGGTGGAGGTAGGATTCAGATATATATTTTACCTTATTCATACTTGGTTTTGCTCGAATTCTAGTACTGATAGTTTTTCATGATTGAAAACTACTACCGATACCTGGTACAAAAGGATAGAATGTGAATAAGAAAGAGAGAATAAGTGTATAAGTACTATTTGATATGGATTTGAATCTAGATATTGGCAACATAGACATGGTATGAACTTACAGAATGATATAACATACAATTTCTATGATGAAAAAGTACGCATACATTTTATGACGATATGATATAAAAATGGCCTAGTATTAGAATGGATTCACAATTAAGCTTCAAAGTCATAGTCCACCGGGAAAGAGAAGTCATGCAAGACGTGTGATTGGCTCCATCCCAAGTGTTTGCATAGAGTTTTCTCTTTTATTAGTTATCTTGATGGATAAAAGAAGATCATTGATATCAATATGGACCTTAGAACCTAGATCACCTGCATGATGCAACTCATGTATTACTCAGTGGATTTGTAGGGAGGGAGTCTATCATCAAAAGGTTGTCTCCATACGACAAGGCTCCTAGTGCATGTCTGGTGAGGGTCAAGATGTTCACAACCTTGCTCCCTTTTGTAGTAAGGTTGTTTTCTTCACTCGAATCCACATCCTTGAGGGAATGTTCACATTGTCGACAAGTACCAATACATATCAGATTGGATTACGGGGTGCGCGATCTGAAACTTGCACAAAATTGCAGTACCAGCCAATTCATGCCGGTACAAGCTGATATCGGTTGAAATCAGCTTATAAATTGGTAACGTTTGATACTGGCTAATATCTTGCCAGTACCCGCACAAAGTCACCGGCATGACTTTGCCATTAATGACTATTACCATTGTTAGAAGAAGTAAAAACTTGCTCTTTGGCATCAAGATCGTATGACATTGATTGCCACTTGTGTGGAACCAGTTGTGTGGAATTGTTGACTGGGAGGGTAGAGGTGGGGTAGGGAGGGGGAGGATGAAAATGTGGCTGAAGAGCGTACCATTGTGTTGGTGCTAGAGAGGGAATGATGGAAAATAATATGTTTTGCAAACTAGGACCACATATATTATGATTACTTTGGTTCCCATTTGAAATGGAGCTTTTGCTGTTATCACTTGCATGCTAGCCAAAACGGCAAATGGAATTCGTTTGGTTCCCACCTTTACCGTATTTAAGGGGTGCGCGATCTGAAACTTGCACAAAATTGCAGTACCAGCCAATTCATGCCGGTACAAGCTGATATCGGTTGAAATCAGCTTATAAATTGGTAACGTTTGATACCGGCTAATATCTTGCCGGTACCCGCACAAAGTCACCGGCATGACTTTGCCATTAATGACTATTACCATTGTTAGAAGAAGTAAAAACTTGCTCTTTGGCATCAAGATCGTATGACATTGATTGCCACTTGTGTGGTACCAGTTGTGTGGAATTGTTGACTGGGAGGGTAGAGGTGGGGTAGGGAGGGGGAGGATGAAAATGTGGCTGAAGAGCGTACCATTGTGTTGGTGCTAGAGAGGGAATGATGGAAAGTAATATGTTTTGCAAACTAGGACCCCATATATTAGGATTACTTTGGTTCCCATTTGAAATGGAGCTTTTGCTGTTATCACTTGCATGCTACCAAAACGGCAAATGAAATTCGTTTGGTTCCCACCTTTACCGTATTCATCATACAAATATCAACCAAAAACGACAAACACCAAACGCTCATGAGAAGCATTTGTTATTTCAAATGGGAAGCAAACTAACCCTTAGTTGGTATTAGGTAAGAGAAGCAATTAACATCCGGAGGGTTTCTAGTTTCAATGTGTTCACGGACCATTTTTGAAGGTTTCCTTATAGATATGCTATAAAGTTAAAGATGCAAGGTTTTACATAAATGGCAGCCAACCATTTAGATGGTTTCCTCATATATACACAATAATATATAAGTGGCAGCTAACCATTTGGATGGTTTCCTTTTATACACACACACCCGCGAAATATATAATTTGCAGCATTTTACATAAGTGGCAACCAACTATTTGGAAGGTTTCCGTGTATATACAAAACTAGATAATTGGCTGCAAGACAATTTGGAGGGTTTCCTTATTTACATAATTTACAAATGTCAACCACCTAATGTGGCACATTTTCTAATTTTTTGAACAATTACTTATTATTTTTTGGCTTTATGAAATAAAAATACGATACTCTGATCTGAAACAATCTCTGATCTGAAACAATCGATACTGCCAAAACCGAGGATATTGATACTCATAAGACAAGGACATATGTGTATGTGTGTTGCAACATTTTACATTAGTTGGCAGACAATTATTTGGAAGGTTTGTTATATACACAAAAAAAATAATAAGTGGCAACCAACCAATTTGGAGGTTTTTTTCCATCCACATAATATACAAGTGGCAGCCACCTAATATATCAAACTTTCTAGTTTTAAAATTTTAAACATTTTATTATTATTTTTGGATTTTTGAAAGCCATAAAATCTGATACTCCAATTTGAAATGCCGATATCAGATACCAATACTGCGAATCTTGCCACTCAGCTATAAGCACAAAGCCAAACTGTTAAACTATTCGATGCCTAGTGACATTAAAGAAGGAACATCGTCCATTATTAAGCAAATTTGTGGTTAATGGAGTAAATCAATATACCTTTTGTTGCATCACTGAAGAACATTACACTTCGAATATGTGTGAATAACATGATCTCCTGAACTGAATGTGGATTTTCCATGCTTCGCAGTCCCCCCAACATTTTCTTGGATTCATTACATGGAGCCTTTACTCTTGTTCAATTCGGTAAAAATAATCTCTTTAGTAACTCTGGAAACTGACAACCAAATCCTCATCCATGTTCCTTTTGGCCTGCCTATATTCTGTTCCTTGAAACTGATGTCTTTTAACATCCAAATCATGCAAGTATGATCCTTGATGCATGTAGTCGTGCACGTGTCAGTTTCCATGTCTGTTTGCAACTTTTCATGGATGCTTGCCACGGAGTGAGTATATCCCTGCTTAAGGTAAGTAATTACCTTCTTTTAGAAATTTTAATATTTTGTATATGCAGAAATCATAGAGAAGAGATCATGACAGAAACTTTAAATGAATTTACAGACTGTACTTGTAATTTCAACATACTACAGGACTTTTCTTTCATGAACTCCAACTTTCCTTTTGTGGACCTAACAAAGTTTCCGCAAAAAAAACTGAATGGTCAAATGTTTTCTCTTCCTAATATTTTTCTCTTTGTTTACTACTTTATTTGGGGACCACATATTTCTATTGAAGGAAAAAAGTGAATAACATTATATTCATAGTGAGTATATGTTGTGTTGGTAAAATAACTGAATATTTCTAATGTGGCAAGGGACAAAGGTAAAAGCCTGCTTTCTGTAAATTGTATTAGTTTCTTAATCATTTTATGATATTCTATATCATCTAGGGGAATCTGCAACTCATCTGGTACCAATACTTTCACATTTGTTTATACAGTAAATGAAGTATTTTATTAGTGAGAAATGTTGGTTGCATGGATACACTTTTGTTTTGCTAACCTATTTGTGTTGTTTAACTCAATAAAACTATTTTTTCATTCATCTTTCTATTGAGACTTCTATGATTGGTGCTATTTGCGTATCCTCCTCAGACCCTGCATAAACAGGAGCCTTGTTTCACTGGGATTCCCTTTTATAGATCATAATGTAATATATTGATGATACTTTATCTTCTTATTTCTTGTAATGGTACTTCCCTAATTTGGTTCTGTAATGAGAATGACTATTTACTATTTAGCACTTACATTACAGATGGTTATTTTCTATTTTATTGCATTTGTTTGATTAAACCTCTCATGGTTAACTAATGACTTGTGACTTCTGGTATTAGAGTTTCTGAGCCATTCATCTTCTGAGGAGTTTAACAATCCTGTATAGTCTTAAGTTGGACCTTTTTGCTTCATGTTGATGTGACAAGTTTTGCTTCTGTGGTTGACTTGCAGGTCTGGTTCATGCGATTCAGATGCTTCATATCATTATTACAACAAGAATGATTTGAGTTATGTTATAAATATATTGAAATCATCATATGCTTCTTACAGTGCAATTATAAATGCGATATCCATGTATTGGGGTATTCATTCTGTTGGTCAATATGGGAATAATAATCATATGCTCACGTGACGATATCCTGTATAGTCTTAAGTTGGACCTTATTGCTTCATGTTGATGTGACAAGTTTTGCTTCTGTGGTTGACTTGCAGGTCTGGTTCATGCGATTCAGATGCTTCATATCATTATTACAACAAGAATGATTTGAGTTATGTTATAAATATATTGAAATCATCATATGCTTCTTACAGTGCAATTATAAATGCGATATCCATGTATTGGGGTATTCATTCTGTTGGTCAATATGGGAATAATAATCATATTCCACGTGACGATTTGGATGCTCAGGTGCCGCCGTCACCTTCAAAGCAAGATATTGATGGCAAGATAGAGAAGGAAGCAATTGGAAATTCTGCTTCCCCTAAACAATTTGGGGCTAAAAGATCCAATATTTCAAACTCGGCATTGTTGAACTCTATGACTTCATTTCAATTTGGAGGGCTGAACTGTCCATTTGCATGTTCGGAACCCTTTGATGAAATGGTCCATGCTGCTGCTTGTCTTCCGGTCTCACAGCTAACTGACATCGCTAATATAAATTCTGATGCTCCTTCAGAAAGAATTAGTTCTTTGAAACAAGCTGTGGGTTTGGGGAGTCTTACTGAACTTACAGGTCTGAGCTGCACATCTCCACTTTCTGATTCTTCCAGTTACCAGAACTACTACAGTCTTGGTCGAATAGCTTCTTCCATTGCTAAGGAGCTGTTGCATAAAATATCAGTGAACAACAATAATGAGCTCGAAAAGCTTAGTCAGGATATAAGATCAGCTCAACTGAAGGCAATCTCTAAGAAATCTAACAACTGTTGTTGGTATACTTATGATAAGCTGTCTGCAGATGTACAAAAAGAGAATTGTGGTTGGTGTATATGCTGCAAAACTTCCAGTGACAATGATTGCTTGTTTAAAGTTGCTTATGACAAGTGTCTAGTAGGTCTCATAGACGAGGCCCTAGCAGGTGGCAAAAGCAGGATGCTTGGACTTCATTCTGCGAACAATAAGAAAAACCACGTAGACTTTGCCATACATCATATATTATTGATTGAAGACCGTGTTCGTGGTCTTTTGTCTGGTCCATGGGAGAATCCGTATTACAGTGACAATTGGCAGGAGGCCGTTTCCAAGGCATCAGATGCTGCATCACTAAAACCTCTGCTTCTTTCTGTGAGTGTTTCTTGTGATTACTGTATTGAACCTAAAATTGATGCTGCTTACGAGGTTCTATATGTTTTTCAGATTCTATGAATTGTTGTAAATGAAATTTATTTATGGATACTGTTGCCTGCAGTTAGAATCAAGTTTGCGGCGTATTGCACTATCCGTAGATTGGTCGAAGCCATTGGATTATTCTTGCGCCATTGGTTCAGGTTCTACTATTCTCATGAGCACACCGGCACGTACATCTTCAAATTCTGTTGCTAGTAGAAAACCAGCAAAGAAGTTATTTTCTGGAGATGATTTTAGTTTAATCTCCCATGCTACTACTAAATCCTCCAATATTTATTGGTGGAGAGGTGGAAAATTTTCATGCCAAGTGTTTCAGTGGAATATGTTGCCTCGATCATTGGCTTCCAAGGGTGCTCGACAAGGTCAGTAATCTGTATCATCTTTTGGTAATATGCATACTAATATTTTACAGCGTGAAATTATCATATTGAAATGAAGCTGAAATTGAAATTTTACAGGTGGATGTAGAAAGATCCCCAATATAATATATTCTGACAGTTCCGAGTTTGCCAAGAGGAGTAAGTGTGTTGCTTGGCAGGCTGCTGTTGAGATGTCCCAAAGTGTGACTCAGATTATATACCAGGTAATAGCCACTTCTTTGGATTTGCTCTATAAACATTTTAAAATACAAACTGTATGATCTGAGTCACAAATTCTCACTTTATTTTGGATACCTGAAAACATATGTCCTGTTTGCTCTTCAGGTTCAAGAGCTTGCTGCAAATATTAAGTGGATGGAACTGTTTGAGACACGGCTTTTTTCTCAGTCCACATCTAAGAAAGTATCAAGGTCACTGAAGAAGGTAACAATACGCAGGAAGCGTATTGAGGGAACCCTTGTGAAATATCTACTTGATTTTGGCAAAAGGGAGACTGTTCCTGCTATTGTTACTAGACACGGAGTCTTGCTTGAAGAACATTCTAGTGGTAGAAAGAGTTATTGGTTGAATGAAACTCTTGTGCCTTTGAATCTATTGAAATCTTTTGAAGAAAGAAAATTAACTATATCATTGAAAAAGTCAGACTTGGGAACACATTCTGAAAATGGAAGCAAATGCGAAATTAAGAAAAAGAATAGACCGAAAGGATTTTCCTACCTTATGTCAAGAGTACAGAAATTTGACACAGAAGTTTGTGGACACTGTAACAAAGATGTATTGGTCAGGTATGCTATAGCCTTTTTTTGTTGTTGACATTTCACTTCAACTTGTTCATAATTATTTACTATTAAGTGTAGTGCCCATGTGTTCAACTCTTGAAAGCTTATATGTATTTATGATAAGGAAAAGTTGAATCTCTTAAACTTAGCTACAAAAAAACTTTTAACTTCTCTAGTCACAAGAAGAGGACCTTTAAGCTATATGATGCTATTCCTGATGAGTGTTGCACAAATATTCCTCAGGGAGGATCATATCCTTTCCCGTACCTTATCTGATACGTATTGGTCACAATATTCCTTGACACTCCTATTAGATATCACACACCCATGTCTAGGCTCCAAAGGGACCCTAAACATAGCTGATTTTTTTTGGAATGTTCATGAGTTGTGCCAAACCTAAATGAGATACGAGAAAGTAAATTTCTTTCAAGTGAATTATTTCTAGAACTTTTTGAAACCTAATTACTGTCAAAACCATGCTTAAGTATCGACATTATTAAAGTCTAATGTATATAAATATGCTTTTATGTGTATATATATATGACCATATCCATGCTGTATCCGTATCCCAAATATTTCTAAACATGCCATATTCTGAATCCATCTCATGTCCATATGCCTGATGCATATAGTGAAGTTTGGAGATGGAGAGGAGAAGGAGAAGGAGAAGTAGGAGAAGAGAAAATATGAGAAAGGAGATTGCAAGGGCCTAAAACCCTAGGTTGCATCTCATGTCTATTTATATAAATATGCAATACACCCACAATTACTATTATACCCTCATATGATAAATAATAAAATAAAATAACTCTAACACCCTCCCTCAAGCAGGAGCATAGAGATCAGACATGCCCAGCTTGCTACATAAATCAGAAAATGGACCACGAGCAAGTGGTTTGGTGAGGATATCACCTAATTGATCCTCTGACCAAACATAAGGAGTGACAATCTGTTTCTTCAGCAACAAATCACGAACAAAATGACAATCCACCTCGATATGCTTCGTGCGCTCATGAAACACCGGATTACTTGCGATAAACATTGCCGACTGATTATCACAATACATCTCCATCGGAATAGGAATCATGATTCCCATTTCATGAAGAAGAGACTGCACCCACATCATCTCAGAAGCTGTATGAGCCATCGCACGGTACTCGGCCTCTGCACTAGAACGAGCCACAACATTCTGCTTCTTACTACGCCACGTGACAAGATTGCCACCCACAAACGTACAATAGCCAGAAGTAGACCTCCTATCACTGCGACTGCCTGCCCAATCAGCATCACTGAATCCAGTCACCGTAAGCAACTGGGAAGGTTTGTACAACAAACCCTTTCCAGGTGCACCCTTCAAGTATCGAAGAATGCGAGAGATAGCCTCCCAATGTGGTTGCCGAGGGGCATGCATAAACTGACTAACTACTCCAACTGCATATGTGATGTCTGGTCGAGTAACAGTAAGATATATAAGTTTGCCAACCAAACGTCTATAATATCCAACATCCTCAAATAACTCTCCCCTGTCAGCATCAAGCTTGTCATGATAATCCATAGGAGTCTCAACTGGCCGACACTCTAACATCCCAGTCTCGGAGAGCAAGTCTAGAACATACTTGCGTTGTGACAGATACACACCTGTCTTAGATCGAGCAACCTCGATTCCAAGAAAATATCGAAGAAGACCTAAATCCTTAGTATGAAACTGACGACTAAGGTAGGCCTTCAAGTCCACAATTCCAGCATGATCACTCCCAGATATAATGATATCATCAACATAAACAATCAACACGATAATACCTGCTGAGGAAGAATGGCAAAATACTGAATGATCTGATGTGGTACGCCGAAAGCCATACTGAATGAGAACTGAACTGAATTTGTCAAACCAAGCACGAGGTGACTGTTTCAGTCCATATAATGCTTTCTTCAATCGACATACGAGTCTTTTATTTTCTGTTACAACATATCCCGGTGGTTGATCCATATAAACCTCCTCCTGTAAGTCACCATGCAAGAAAGCATTCTTTATGTCCAGCTGATATATAGGCCATTGGTGATTAACCGTCACAGAAATAAGAATCCGAACTGAATTCAGCCGAGCCACTGGAGAGAAAGTCTCTATATAATCCACGCCATATGTCTGAGTATACCCTTTGGCAACCAACCGTGCCTTGAGACGCTCAACAGAACCATCAGGGTGATATTTAACAGTGTACACCCATCTACAACCCACTGTTTGTTTTCCAACAGGAAGTGATGTAAGCTCCCAAGTCTGGTTTTGATGTAAAGCATACATCTCCTCATCCATTGCACTTTTCCAACCAGAAGATGACATAGCCTGCTTGTAAGTTTTGGGAATAAAAGTAGAAGACAATGAAACAGCAAATGCATGAAAAGATGATGAAGCACGGTGTAATGAAACATAGTTAGAAATGGGATGCTTATTCTTTGTGGTACAAAGGCGTTGTCTTTTTCTGAGAGCAATAGGAAGATCATCTGGATCTGTGATGATGGGAGCAGAAACCTCAGGCACGGAAGATGATTGGTTGAAGGCTGAATTCTGCAGAACCACTGGCCTGTCCTTGGATCTCTGATAAACCTGTAAATGGGGAATGGAGACAGAAATTGATTCAGGAATGACCGGAAGTGGTATGAAAGATATCAAATCTGTTGTAAAAGGAATATCACGGTCTCCTGAAGGAAAGAAGGGGGTAGACTCAAAGAATGTAACATCCGCACTGACATAATATTTGCGTGACTGTGGACTGTAACAACGATAACCTTTTTGAGTACGGGGATAACCAAGAAAGACACACTTCAGAGATCTAGGAGCCAACTTATCTCGATTAGGTTCCAAGTTATGAATAAAAGCGACACAGCCAAACACTCGAGGAGATAAGGAAAATGGTGCGACATCTGTATGTAATATAGTAAATGGAACTTTGTTATTTAATACAGATGATGGCATGCGATTAATAAGATAACATGCAGTAAGAACGGCATCTGCCCAATACTGTTTGGGGACATGCATATTGAACATGAGAGTTCGAGCCACATCTAAAATGTGTCGATGTTTGCGTTCGGCTATACCATTTTGTTGAGAGGTGTGGACACAACTGGTTTGATGAATCATACCACGATCAACACAGAAACTGTTCACAGAAGATTGAGTATACTCCAAAGCATTATCAGAACGCAGAATTTTGATACGTTTATTAAACTGAACATAGACTTCATTATAAAAGGCAGATAACACATTTGGAAACTCAGATCTTTCTTTCATTAAATAACACCAAGTCATTCTGGAATAATCATCAATAAAAATAACAAAATACTGAAATCCTTTCGGACTTTTGACTCTAGACGGACCCCAAATATCAGAATGAACAAGATCAAAAGACTCTAATTGACGACTCTCACTACGACGAGGAAAGGAACTACGGTGATGCTTGCCTAACTGACAAGCCTCACATTCAAGACTAGATACATGACTCAAACTAGGAACAACTTGACGCAACTTAGCCAAAGACGGATGTCCCAAACGATAATGCCACTGCAACGGAGAAGTAGAAACAGAAGTGAAGGCCTTTCCAGGTAGATCCAAGTAGTACAGTCCATCTTTTTCATGCCCCGAACCAATCGTCTTCTTCGTCCTGAGGTCCTGAAAAATACACGAATTGGGAGAAAATGTCACAGAACATTGAAGAGATTTGGTTAACTGGCTCACAGATAACAAATTAAATGGAAAATTAGGCACATATAATGAATCAAATAATGATAGTGATTGAGTAGGGTGAATGACACCTTTCCCAAGCACAGGACGAGTAGACCCATCAGCCAAGATAATATTGTGTTTCATGGAACTACGATTATGAAAGATAGATGTTATACCAGACATGTGAGAGCTCGCTCCTGAGTCGATGACCCAAGAGGTGGATGGTGACTGGGTTGCCACAAAAGCAGGATTACCTATATGTGCCATGGTTGCAGTAGGTTGGGAGGTGGTACTAGCAAGCGCGTTCAACTTCTGGAGGATCTGTTGAAATGGAGATGAGGTATCGGATGTTGAAGTCTGATTGAAACCCGAAGTATCATCTCTGGGAGCAGAAGTGGTGTCCTGGGACTGCATATTTTCATCATGCACTTGATGTGCATATTCTGGTTTGCCCCATTTGTCCCAACAATAGTCTTCTACATGACCGAGCATTCCACAATAGTTACACTTTCGTGGTTGACCACGGCCACCACCACCACCACCGCGGCCACCACCACCACCGCGACCACCACCACGACCATTGTCTCTACCACCACGGCCTCCTCCTCGACCAAAACTACGACCACCATCTCTACCGCCACGTCCAATACCACGTCCACCACCACGACCAACAGCACTAGAAACTAGGGCAGAAGAGTCGGTACTCGGCACCACAGAACTCTGTCCCAGAAAGGAACGATTGAGACGGGAGAAAGTATCTGCCACCGTAGGTAACTGCTCTCCAGCAAGGATTTGAGCTTTATAAGGTTCGAGCGCAGGATCCAAGCCGGCAAGGATGAGTGAAACATGAAACTCTTCCTTCTGTCTCCGAGCTTCCTTCAAATCAGTAGTAACAGGATGATATTGAAGCAGTTCCTCCCACAAAGCCTTCTTTGAAGCCAGATATTCATTCACAGGCTTCCCATTTTGCTTTGTATTGAACAATAACTCGTACAACTCATAGATACGGGCAACGTTTCGCTTCTGCGAATAAGATTCTTCCAGAGATGCCCAAATCTGTTTGCTTGATTCACACCACTGAACATTAGCAGCGATATGTGGTTCCATACTATGCCACAACCATGACATAACGTATGCATCTGCACTCATCCAATCTTCATACTCAGCGGACGTTTCAGGCAGGGGTTCTTCGGTCAAAAACTTCAACTTCTTCTTCGCCCTTAACACCACTTTGATAGACTTGGACCAGGCAAGATAGTTCGCACCATTCAGTTTCACCGCTGTAATCGACTTTCCCAATTCATCATTATGAATAACAGTAAAAGGAGAACCACCTCCGCTACCACCACCACTATTAACCTCGCTAGAAGATTCGGTCCCCACCATACTTGCAGATGCAACAGAAAGACGAGATCTTTGAAACCCTAGATCTCACAACGAACCTCAACCGACGACGAATAACCAACGGAGATCTGTAGAAACCCTAGATCTCATAAACGAACCACGAACGACCACGAACAGCGAACGACGAACGGCGAATCATGAAAAGTAGACGAAAAACAGCCCAAAAATTTTTTTCGGGGCTGCCGCCCCGAACCCTGCTGTCAGGGGCTACCGCCCCCGAACCCCTGTCGAACTCACGGCCGAGTTCGATCGGCCCTGTCGGGGATGGGATGTACAGTACTTACAAATATATGCTCTGATACCAAGTGAAGTTTGGAGATGGAGAGGAGAAAGAGAAGGAGAAGTAGGAGAAGAGAAAATATGAGAAAGGAGATTGCAAGGGCCTAAAACCCTAGGTTGCATCTCATGTCTATTTATATAAATATGCAATACACCCACAATTACTATTATACCCTCATATGATAAATAATAAAATAAAATAACTCTAACACATATATTGTTTATTAAGGAGATGAGGTGGATAAATGTGAACGTGCATCTAGGAAGGAGCTGGTTGGATGATAGTAAATGTAGCTTTGTCGCACTAAAATTGTGATAGTAGTTAGGAATTTGTTATATTAGAAATTTCTAAAACTTGCCAATGAATGCAATATACACACAAATAACTTCATTTACTATTGCTGATGCTTATATATATATATATATATATATATATATATATATATTGTCAAGACTTGATAGCCCAAGTGGCTAGAGTGGAGACATAAGACCCGAGGTAGGCGGTGTGTGGGAGCGAACATGAACAATTATATATATATATATATATATATATATATATGTAAAGTGTTATTTTAATAATGGGCTTTAGTCCCACATCGGATAGAATAATAGAAAGAGGGGTTAGCCTCTCATATATATACGTAGTCTTCTCATCAATAAAAATTATTCCATTATTCAAATTCTACATGGTATCAGAGCTATATCCCATCACCCCTCCCTCCAAATAAAAAACCCTAACCCTAGATCAGCCCCCCTCCTCTACCCCTTCGCCTTCCTTGCCCCTCCAACCTGCCGCGGCCCCGCCTCCCTGGACCTCCCGGCCCCGCCTCCCTGTACCGCTGCCTCCTGCCCCTCCTTCCTGCCCCACTACCCCTCGTTACGTCCCGATTCTGTAGAATCGCTAACCGTCTCCCGGGCGTGATGCCGTGCGAGCGTAAGACGCGCCCGCACAAAGCCTAGCATAATGATATATATGTAGAAACACAACAACAACAGAGTTAAGAAGCTAAATATTTCAAGTTGACACGAAGAAAAGTTCTCTTTATTGATAATGTACATCTTTGTTACAGACTCTTGACTCAAAAGGGGTGTCGCGTGGACTTACAAGATGGACGCAAAATGAGATAGCCGTTCCATACATTACATCATTTACTAGAACTTCAAAATATAATAGACACCTTCGGGCGAAGCTATCGCCTTTCCTCGGAGCTGCATAAGATGTGTGCACAAGCTCCAGATGTTTTGTACAAGTTCCAAAAGGCGCGAACGGAGTGCGCCGAGTAATGGACTGGTTGGAGGAAGAAGCTTCAGCTCCTCGCCGCGTCGCCTTGGCTTGGGGAACCCGCTGCAACGAGGGTCAGTACTTTGAAAAATACCGGTGAGGACGAGCTAATCCAACTTACCAAATTGACACAATATTCAGTTGAGGCAAACAAATTATTATTGTGGACTTTCTATCTTACCTTAGTTCAAGTTAGAGCATGCAACGTATATATAAAATGACTGAATAAATGTGCTACAGTTCGGTTGACTTTTTACCTGCGGTGTTGCATCCACCTGTACAAGACTTACCATGTTCTTCTCTGTCAAGAAGACATCATTAGCTTGAACAGATAATGCAGAAATATGCTAGGTCATGGCACACATTGTCACCGTAGACAATAGCTACAGTAAGACGGTGATCCTTGCAGCGCGGGTAGCAAGCTCCGCTACAAGATCCCGTGTTACCCGTGCTATTCTTGCTAGCGTAGCTATCCGAGTTCCGCCTGGAACGAATCTGCCCCAGTGCCCCGGGGACCGTTCACAGGAACTAAACCTTGTGCACAAGTTGTTCGACCAAACGACGTCTCAACACTAAGTTAATAAATGAAGCATTTCAAGCCATCAGAATGAACATAACTACTTTTAGCACAATACGCTTGGCATAGTCTACCTACTCAAGTGATCACATTTCAAATATTTTGCACTACTCATTTGCATAGTTATAAATAATAAGTTCTAGCTATAACTGAAGTATAAATAGATAGATGTATAGCGGACAAGCACACATACAATGTGATCGTACGGAAATTTGTATGACAATCATCAGTGTTCCAAGTTACTTATTATCTTGACTCACTTATTATTATTTTTATGGTATCATTGATCGGAACGCACAAACGAGTCAGATTGTTAAGAATGAAGACTTGGAAGAAGGGAGCTAATCGAAAGTAAGGCCACTCACAAGTTTGAGAATTGGAGAAGAGAAAGGGGAGATCTTCAATACTCCGCTCGCGCATCGCCTACACGATCACCTGCATGCACCAACAGATGATCAATATCTCCTGTCTCGATCTTCCAGATTTCGATACAAAATGCGAAGTTCAAGGAACGAAGATAATAAAATTCATCGAAACCGTTCAAGAAAACGTAAGTCACAAAACCAACAAGAAAGCAACCAAGCGGCATCGAAAACGAGCAAAGAAACCAACGCAACGGAAATGTCCCTCGCGACTCTGCCGCCGAGTCCTTCCTCGAGGCACGATCCGCTGTATGTGGGACTTAATTTCGAAGAAACCAATTCATAACGAGGAAAGGATCTTGATTCAATCTGTCCCGATCGAACGATACCAAGTATTTCTTAGCCGCGCTCCCCGGATAGGGGGAACAGGACACTACACCCCCGGCCCGCTGCCCCACTCCAGCAGCCCCCCCTTGCTACATCAGTCCCCCCTTACTACAGCAGCCCCCGTCTCCAGGCCCCCCCTCCCCCCCACGCCTCTACGACCCCCTCTCCCTTGCCAGCTGCCCACCCCCCCTCACAAAACCCTAACCCTAATCCCCTTTACAAAACCTTAACCCTAGCCACCATGTCCATTAACCCAAATCCTATCCCAGTCGCCTACCACAAACCCCAGCCGTCTTTTCCCATCTTAAAAAAGAAAAAAAACCATGTTAGAATTCTTAGAGTTAAAACATTTATTTGTTTACTGGAATCTCTAGTTCTTAACATCGGTTTACGGGTCAAAGAGCAGACAAGTGGTTTGTCTTGCGTGAATCTTTGTTTCTTTCCTTCCTTGATCTTCACATCGGGATCTAACAGAGAGTAACCTGGATTGGCTCTGTCCTGACGTGTGTCACATTCACTCTCTACTTCCTATGTGTGTGCCGTTCTGGCCACGTTTCTAGGGCATTGACAGAGTTTATGTGATTATCAAGTTGGAAAGATAATACCGACAGTCGAATCCGGAATACTGAAGGATGACATGCACTGATGCAAATAGCAGTGCTACAGACACTAGTGTCGAAAACACAATGGAGGGACCAACGGGCATTGGCATGACGATTTTTTTGATTCGACTTGTCAATCGAAGGTTGGATGGACCAGAGGGCTACTCGACATGTCGAAAGAAGGTCGAGAAGACGTTTCGGGGAATGCGGTTGTCCATACATCTGACTGACAATCCCCCAGCAGAGATTGATCCCATATTTGAGCAATAAGAGACGGATGATAGTCGACTGTTTACACAGTTGATGAATTCAACGGAACTATCGGTGGAAGACATGATTCAAAATACAGATTCCGTAAAGGAATTATGGAAGGTCCTGGCGGCGACGTTGATGGAAAACACGATTTATCCCGTATCTACGACTCGATCGTTGGTGTATACCGAACAAATCAGGAAGACAAATCTCATAAGGACCATTACCGGGCCTTTAAGGCTATGACTGATGAGATCGACCGTGTTTTACCTCTCACAACGGATATTAATGAAGCCAGGGCCCAACGTGAGCAGCTTCATGTCATGGCATATTTGGCATCTCTTCATCCTGATGTGTACTCTGCTCGCTCTCAGATCATTGCTGGATCTGATGTTCCGTCTCTGATGGAGGCCCATTATCGCGTTCTTTGGGCAACGAAAGTTGTTGAGCCCACTCAAGCTCCTGTTGATCAATCTGCTCTTGGTGCGGCGGGGACGAGGCATTGACGGTCGTGATGGAGGAAGACCACACATGCTTCAACTATGATCAGCATGACCATTTTCAGTGGCAGTGTCCTAAAGCTCCTGCCGCAAATGTTACAACGGACGCTCCTGATGATGGCGTTCGATCTGTCCAGATGACTGCAGTAATATACATATTTTCTTGAGTTCCAAGCTCAATGTCGTGGTGAGGCATCCACATTTGGATCCACAGCCGGGTACTCCGCGGCATGTGTGGTGAGGTCCAAGCAGTGAGTGATTGACTCTAGTGTGTCAGCTCACATGACTGACGATGCAGATATGATACAAAATTATATATCTGTGGGATGTGTTTCCGATATTACTGTTGTCAATGGTGGCTCACTAACAGTCCGTAGACGTGGAAGTGCTCGTCTTTCTTCCGGACTGTCCCTCAATTCTGTATTACATACACCTGGCAACCCGTTCAGTTTACTTTCCATTAGTCAGATTACCCGCGACATGTACTGCTCGGTAACTTTTTTTTCATGATGGTTGTGTTTTTCAGGACATAAAGACTGGACAACCTATCGGTAGGGGACATGTGGCTGAAGGCTTGTACGTGTTTGACGCACCTTCCTCTGTTGTTTGTGCCGGAGTAAAGTTCGATCTTTTGAGCTACACTGTCGTTTGGGCCATCCATCTATCCAAGCTCTCCAGAAATTATATCCATCTTTAGATATTCCTATTTCTTTTTATTGTGAGTCGTGTAGTTTGGCTAAACATCATCGGATTTTCTATCCGATAAGTCCAAATAAATTTGCATCTGCTCCTTTCGAGTTGGTGCATTATGATATATATGGGGGCTATGTCCGGTTGAATCGATGATGTGTTTCAAGTATTTCATTACATTTGTTGATGATTACTCACGTGTCACTTTTGTCTATCTAATGAAAAATTGTTTCGAACTATTTGAAATTTGGTGTAACATTTATGCGGAAATCAAAACACAATTTGGTATTCCGATTAAATGTCTTCGAAGTGACAATAGTCGTGAATATATATCTCGTGAGTTCAATTCACATATGTCTCAACATGACATCATCCATCAAACTTCATGTCCGTATACGCCACAACAGAATGGTGTGGCCAAACGCAAGAATCGTCATCTCTTGGAAACGATGCGTGCTCTTATGTTTCAAGCACATACTCCCAGAAAATTTTGGTCGAATGATATCTTATTAATCGCATGCCATCGTCGGTTTTCAATGGTGCTACTCCCTTTTCTAGGCTATATCCCGAACGAGAACTATTTCCTCTACCTCTTAAAATCTCTGGTTGCTTGTGTTATGTTCGGGATACCCGACTAACATTTTCTAAACTAGATCCTAAGGCAATCCAATGCGTTTTCCTTGGGTATCCTAAATATCAGAAAGGGTACCGTTGTTTTTCACCTACCATGAAGATGTATTTTTCTCTCGGGATGTTACTTTCGTTGAAACCGAGTTTCCTCTACTTCCACTTCCACAAACTACAGGTCCAGTGTCCCAAGTTTATCCAGAAGAGGATTTCTTGTTATTTCCTGTTCAAACACAACAGTCCCTCGTAAGGGTGCCCTCCCCTACCGAGATAGTATCCCGGTTCGACGGTCCACAGACATCGGTTCAGTCAGCACCGTCGTCGTCCGAACGAGTGTCGCAGATGGTGCCTCCGCCTACAGTCACAGAGCCATCCTCCTCCTCTAGCTCCATTGAGTCGCCTCTGCTTGTTCCTCCAGCTTGACCTCGTCGTGCCTGTCGTGATCATCCCTTGTATATTGAAAACTACAAAGGGCTTGCGAGCCACACCCAGTCCTTGATAACTACCATTAATGGAATTCTGATTCCCAATTCTGTCGAGGAGGGTCTCAAACATCCCTGTTGGCGTGCTGCTATGGAAGAGAAGATGAAAGCGCTTCAGGAAAACCATATTTGGGACTTGGTGGATTTATCGTCTGCTAAACAGGCTGTCGGTTGCAAATGGGTGTTCACGATCAAAGTGAAACTGGATGGCATCCTTGATCGACTAAATGCTGGTATGGTGGCTAAAGGATATTCCCAGACTTATGGTGAGAATTATTTTGAGACATTCTCCCTAGTTGCCAGGATGACCTCTGTAGGCGTACTCTTGGCCTTAGCTGTTCGCTATGACGAAGAAGTATATGTGGTGCAACCTCCCGGGTTCGTTGCAAAGGAGGATAAAGTGTGTTATCTGAGGAAGGTCATCTATGGTCTCAAACAATCACCTTGTGCCTGGTTTGGTCGATTTACAGATGTTGTCACCCAGTTTGACATGTGTCAATTGAAGAAGGATCATTCAGTATTTTACCGACAGACATCGGCCGGAAGGATACTACTTGGTGTTTATGTTGATGACATTGTGATCACAGAAGACGACATTCAGGGTATTGCAATACTGAAGAAGTTTTTGGGAGAACCGTTTCAGACCAAGGATATGAGATCGTTAAACTGCTTCTTGGGTGTTGAAGTTGTACGAAAAAAGAAGCATATTGTCATGTCTCAGAGGAAGTATGTGCTAGACATACTAAATGATGCATGAATGATGCAAGTCAAGGGAGCAACGTCGCCAATGGACTAAGGCGAAAAGTTACTCCCCGACAAAGGGGTACTGATGACTAATCCGGATCAATATCGCTGAGTGGTTGGAAAACTCAACTACTTGGCGGTTATGACTCGTCCAGATTTTTTGTTGTTGTCAGTGTCGCGAATAGATTTATGTCTTCTCTACGAGTTCCACATTTGAGGCAGTTCTCAGAATTCTGCACTGTCTAGTCCAGAATTCTGGAAAATGAATTCGCATGGAGAACCAGGAACATACAAATGTTGAGTGCTTTACCGATGCTGACTGGGATGCAAGCCTGACAGGTAGACGATCTACATCTGGTTACTCGGTATTTATCGGTGGAAACTTGGTATCGTGGAAGAACCAGAAGCAGAGTGTGATCACACGATCAAGTTCCGAAGCAGAATATGGAGCCATTGCTCATGGCACGACAAAAGTGTTATTTATGCAACATCATCTGCAAGAGCTGGGAGAAGAAGCAGGATCTAAAGCAGCAGATATGTGGTGTGATAACCAATCTGCTATCCATATTGCTACAAATCCTGTATTTCATGAAATGATGAAGCATATTGAAATTGATGTCCACTTCGTCCGTAAACACTATAAAAAAGGGGATGGTAAGGTTTCATCACGTGAGGACCGGTGATCAGATAGCCGATATCTTCACGAAATCTCTTTTGGGTCCTCGGTTGCAATTTTTGTGTAACAAACTGGACATGATTGACATATATGCTCCAGTTTGAGGGAGGGTGTTAAGTGTTATATTAGACTCAGTGTAGTCAAAGGCGCGCCTTGACCCTAGGCGCAGGGAGAGCGCCCTACAGTACTCCAGGCGAGGCGCAGTTGACGAGGCGTAGAAAAGGTGCGCCTTTTCTGGAGGCGCGCGAGATGGGTAAGGTGCCTAGGCGCGCCTTGTAAATTTTTTGTTTTTTTTTGTTTTCTGGTAGCATGCCAGCAACAACAGTCCAAAAAAAACAAAAAAAAAGCCCGAGAACAGCAGCCCAGGAACCAGTCCAAAAAGAAAGAAAGAAAGAACAAAGAAGAAAAAGAAAGAAAGAACAAAGAAGAAAGAACGAAAAAAAATCCTACTTACCCCTGGCGACGACGGAGGCGGCAGTTCCCACCCGACGGCGGCAACTGTTTCTAGCAGTTGGCAGAATAGGGACAGAGGTGAAGTTTTTTTTTTTGTAATTTTGTATTTTTATTTTCGTTTTTTTACTGTTTCTAGCAGAATGTTTTTTTTTCTCTTATTTTGGTTTTTTACTGTTTCTTGTTGTAATTTTGCATACATTTTATATACTGTCACTAGAATGGAAGTTTTTTTTCCATATAGCAATTGAAGGTCTTATTGTACTGGAAGAGTTTTTTTACTGTCACTAAATTTTTCCATATAGCAATTCACTAGGTTTTTTCCATATAGCAATTCACTAGGTTTTTTTTCCACATTTTGTGTACTGTCACTAAATTTTTGCATATATTTTGTATACTGTCACTAGATTTTTTTTTCACATTTTGCATACATTTTGATTTTGTATACTGTCACTAGGTTTTTTTTCCACATTTTGTATACTACTATACTGTCACTAAAATTTTGCATACATTTTGTATACTTTTTTTTTCCCATCACATATTGTTTTGTATAGTTTTTTTTAATTGTTCCTACAAACGAAATTCTCATTTCTCACTATAATTTTTTTTCACAGAATGGCAACCCAAGAAAATCAAGGAATGGGATCTTCAAGCTCTTCTAACTTCAACCGAAAAGATCCAGGTTGGAAGTACAACATTTTGGCGGATCCTAACGATTCCAATTCAGTAACTTGTTTATTTTGTAACAAGATTACAAAAGGTGGTATATATCGAGCAAAGCAGCATCAAATTGGAAAGTATAGGAATGCCAAAGCATGCGATAAATGTCCTCCGGATGTCAAGGAAGAGTTAGAGAACCACATAACCCAAAAGAAAACACAAAGGTCTCAAACTTTTGAGCCAATTTATCACTTGGGTGATTATGGTGTTGATGAAGAGATTGAAGTCCAAGAGTTGCATGGAGGTGGTAGAGACAAAAGAGGACGCGGCGGTGGTGAAGCGGGTAGTAGCAAGAAGATGAAGACAAAAGCAACTAATTTGAAGGGTCCAATGGATCTTTACACAAGTAGAACCCAAAGTACAAGAAACGGAGAAAAAGCAAGACAAATTAGCATGAATGAAGCTTGTGACAAAGAGCTAAGAGGTAGAACAATTCAACACATAGCTCGTTTCTTTTATCAAGCGGGAATAGCTTTCAATGTAGCGCATCTAGAAAACTTCAAGACTATGATTAATGCAATTGGGAATTATGGTCCAAATTTGAAGCCTCCAAGTTACCATGAGTTGAGAGTGCCACTCCTTAAAAAGGAGTTGGATTACACAAAAGATTTGATGAAGGGTCATAAGGAAGATTGGGAAAAATATAGTTCTTCTATTATGTCTGACGCATGGACGGATAGAAAACATAGGACGTTGATCAATTTTTTGGTCAATGGTACGAAAGGAACTATGTTTATGGAGTCCATTGATGGTTCATCTTTTGTGAAGACCGGAGAAAAGATGTTTGAACTTCTTGACAAGTTTGTACAACGCATTGGTGAAAAGAATGTCGTTCAAGTGATTTCGGATAATGGAAGCAACTATGTCTTGGCCGGTTAGTTTACTTATGACTTTATGAGTTGTAAATATTTATTTTTACTATCTTTATGACTTGTTTGATTTTGATATTAATAGGCAAACTTTTGGAGGCAAAGAGGAAGCATTTGTTTTGGACACCTTGTGCGGCACATTGCATAGATCTTATGTTGGAAGATATTGGAAAGATTGATAAGATCAAGAGGACCATTGGTAGAGCAATCAATCTTGTTGAGTTTATCTACAATCACACATTTGTGTTGAACATGATGAGGGAGTTCACCAACAAGAAGGAGTTAGTGAGATGTGGAGTCACACGCTTTGCGACATCGTTCCTTACATTGCAAAGTGTTTATAAGCAAAAGAGTTGTTTGAGAAACATGTTCACGTCGGAGAAGTGGATGGAAAGTAGATGGGCAAAGGAAGCAAAAGGTAAGAAGGCATCATAAGTCATTTTTATGCCTACTTTTTGGACTACAATCTCTTTTACTATGAAGATAATGGGTCCTCTTGTCAATGTGCTCCGCCTTGTTGATAATGAAAAGAAACCTGCAATGGGATACATATATGAAGCAATGGATAGGGCTAAGGAGACTATTGAAAAATCGTTTGATGGTAATGAAGAAAAGTATAAGGACATATTTGAAATCATTGATAAGAGATGGGAATCACAACTTCATCATCCATTGCATGCTGCGGGTCATTTTTTGAACCCTCATTTCTTCTATAATAATCCTAATATTGAGAGTGATAAAGAAGTTGTTACTGGATTGTATGCATGCATAGAAAGACTAGTTCCATCTCAGGAGATGCAGGATCAAATTATGGATGAGTTGTCGTTGTACAAGAAAGCTATTGGTCTCTTTGGTTCCAACTTTGCCAAAAGATCAAGGAGCACCAAATCGCCCGGTAATGATATTTTATTTTGCTTATTAATTACTAGTACTACTACTAGTACTAGTTGCAAATTTTATTTCTAATAATACAATTACCTTACAGCTATATGGTGGGATTTGTATGGTGGTGAAGCTCCTAAATTGCGAGAGTTCGCAATCAAAGTTCTTAGTCTAACATGTAGTGCATCCGGTTGTGAAAGAAATTGGAGTATATTTGAGCAAGTAAGTATTTTTATTATACCATTACAATACACACTTCTTTTTATAAATATATTCATTAATTTTCTTTCTCTTGGAAAAGATTCATTCAAAGAGACGAAACAAATTGGAGCATCAGAAACTACAAGACTTGGTTTACATCAAGTATAATCAAAAACTCAAAGCTCGCCATGATATGTGGGATGCGATTGATCCTATATGCTTAGAAGATATTGATAATAGCAATGAGTGGTTGATTGGGAAGATGGGGGATCCAAATGATGATGATGAGGCTGATGAGCTAGTTTTTGATGATGGACAACTCTCATGGAGAGATGTGGGTCTAGCAATGGGGGTTGAAGAGCCTCTAGCAAACACAAGGCAAGCAACATCAAGATCAAGACTTGCTGCTACAACTTCAAGATCTATAAGAGCTACAACATCAACTCTGGAAGTTGAAGAGGACGAGCTTGATTATGACGAAGATACGGAGGAGGAGGAGATTGAGGGTCTCAACTCGGATGATACTGACGGTGACAATGATTCGATGGACGAATTTGATGAAGATGAATGATTGCTCTATTGATCTTGCTTTCATTTCGCTTGTTGTGTTCTTTTCATTTTGCAACTTTTTGTTAGAGAACACAAATTCTAGTTATT
Source organism: Iris macrosiphon (assembly GCA_036927795.1). NCBI lineage: Eukaryota > Viridiplantae > Streptophyta > Magnoliopsida > Asparagales > Iridaceae > Iris > Iris macrosiphon. The sequence continues at coordinate 174,645,105 of JAYESA010000009.1, forward strand.
TTTGTTATTGACTGCTATTGCAACATGTTCACTTGGTTATGTATTTGCCCTTGTATGTGACATGTTCACTTGGTTATGTATTTGCACTTGTATGTTCTATGTCTTGTGCCATGCCTGATCAGTCTTTGTTGAAAGTCTTGTGCCATGTACTTCCATGGGTTTAAAGTTTAAACTTATGTCTGGCATCACTCTTTATTTGAAGTATTTATGCAGGTAGAGAGGTTGCTGTCCACTGAGCAGAAGGCTATGAATGCATGCATAAGGTGCACTTCAAATTGCAATGCAATTTTTTTGCATATTGTTTTTTTCATCCTCTCTTTAATACCGTTATGTTCCTGCGAACATTAAGTAGAAAATGTTAGTATGAAAATGATAGTTTATAATATATATATATATATATATATATATATATATATATATATATATATATATTATTTTTGCGCCTAGCGTCGCTCGGGCGCGCGCCTTAAGTGCGTCTTGCGCCTCGGGCGATTTGGACCCTTTGCGCCTTGAGTGCGCCTTGCGCCTTTGACTACCTTGATTAGACTTTAGTCCCACATCGGGTAGAATAATAGAGAGATGGGTCAGCCTCTCATATATATGTAGTCTTCTTATCAATAAAAATATTTCATTATTCCAATTCTACAATATATATATATATTTATATATATATAGGAATGTTCGAAAATCAGCCTGATGGTTTCATATTATGGAACTAATCTATGTTACAACCATTGGATTTGGATTGTAAGGCTATTTTATCTCAGCCTTGCAATCCAAATATGAAACCAACCGGCTGATTTTTGAGCATTTCTGTGTGTGTGTGTGTGTATATATATATATATATATATATATATATATATATATATATATATATTCACTCACACACACCCTACACCTAAACTGACCTGACGAACGCTGCTGCCGAGGATCGAACACCCCCCGCGCCGCTATATAACATGGAAAAAAAAGATGGATAGCTGTGAAAGTTTTCACCCAGGGAACCGCTGGTTGGATGATAGCAAATATAGACGAAGTACAAATATAAACATTGCTGATAATTTCATTTGAGGCTGTCAGCTGAAAACTAAAACCATCCACTGGGGTGCTAAGGGCAAAGATTCCGAGTCTATTCTTTCCTCAAAGCTTGTTTCTTGTACTGTATGGTAGGTATACATGTATGTTCAAACATAGGAATATATGTCTCTATACACATCTCTTAGTCCAGAGATTCAGTTCATGCGAGGTATCATTTAATTGCTTGGTCAATGTACCATTATCTAGCTGTGCCATATAGCTTATATTCCTCTTTCTCTTACACAGGGAGGCGGTGAACTGCCAGGTCTGCAGTGGTATGTGTTCTGAAGACATCTCCTGTTATATATATATATATATATATATATATATATATATATATATATTTTGTTCTGATGATGCTTTAATTCTTAGTATGTTTTTTTTTACCTGGTCACATATATAAATTTGCGTATGCATGTAATATGTACATGAATTGATCTATAATCTACAGATGATTTGTTTATCTATGAAATGATGCTGCCTTTTGTGTGACATAAGTTTGGGGCATACCAGTATCTGAGCAACTGTGGATTGGTCTGTTCATATCATCACGAGAACAAAGCTTTCATCCCAAGCCCTTGGGTTCAACTATACATCAGGACCATTTTTTTTTTTAATTGCATAGAAACTATCACTGTCCCTGTTCCTGATATACTGGCTCTTATACCGTTTTTGAAGGGGGATGATAAGATATGACTGACCGGTACGTGAACAACTGGTGAGGAGTGACGACCCATATTGGCGGTATGCCGACCAAATCGACCTATGTCCGGCCGATATATCGGCATAACTTGGTTTATGTTGGGTCATTCTGGTTGAAATCCTGTTACAAAGAAACCTGGTTTAGAATATGTTCCATTAGTGTTTAGTGCGACTTATAATATGTGCATTTTCCTCCTTAATGTTCTGACTTAGTGTGAGATAGTGATAGGCATATTACATCTGAACGATAAACGAAACAATGAATAAAAAATAAATTAAATGGGGCTTTACGATCTTTTTCAGGTTGGCATCGGGTGTTGAAGGTTTTGATCCTTTTGTTCCGGGTGTTGAAGGTTTTGATCCTTTTGTTCCGGGAGGAATATGATGTGTTCCCAAATGTGAACGATCATAAAGTTGAGAATATGCAAAGGAATTTGACATATTTGAGAGATTTGAGCAAGAAATTTGGAAGAAGAGGGAAGAATTGGGGAAGAACAGTAACTATTTTTGAATGGGTTAATTGGCGGGAAAAAGGCTTACAGTGAAATTGAAATGCAAATTGCAAGAAAACAGGGAAAATGAAGAAGAGGGAGGAGAGAAGGAAGTTACTCTACTGTATGAGCTAACAGAAACTAGAAATGGACATACAAATTCTCCAATGCCCTTTTCCACTCTTCCTCTCACTTATTTATAGCATTTGGAGTGGGAATGGATTCCTTGCAGAACAAGCTTGGCAATTGCTGACTCGACAACCGCCTCAGTGAGCTGGATAACAGAAACTAGGGTGACGTGGCCATGATAGGAATGTGAGTACCTCTCCTACCGTCCTTCTGTATTCACTGATGTGTGGAGGCTCAGGCTCTGATACTGAGGTTGAGCCATAATGTCAGGCAGGGTTGTAACAATACCCTCCCCTTAAATTTGACCTTATCCCAAGGTTAATGAGGGATTCTCCCATTGGTTCAACTCTATAGGCTCCCCTTGATATGGTACACTAAATAGACTCTGAGCTCCTGAATTACTGGAGCTTGAATCTGAGCTTGAACCAATACTAAATTCTCTGGCCGATACTAGTGTGATTTGCTTGTATCCCAGAAGTAAAATGCTTCTATTCTCATGCCCATGGTTCGAATTTTCCAGCTGTTGTGACATGTTATCGGCCTTTGGAGAGTAGAAGTCATACAGAGGGATGTCCTCCATTTGCCAACGTTGGAATTATTTCCTGCATGTCGCCAAGATCTCCATCGGAAGGACAACAACAACAACATCGTTGATCTTATCAGTCCAGCGTTTCCCCTTATGGTACCGGTTCAAGTGCTCTGGTTCCTCCAGTATTGCAATCTCAGCTTCCTTGGATGAAAGTCATTGTGAAGTATCACCAACATATTTTTTGCTCCGCCATTCCTTTCGGAACTTTCCTGGATCCCACACACGAGTAGAGCGATCATTGTTGGGCTCACTGTCCCACATGAATTCCTTATCTTCCATGATCCTATGACCCTGCCCTTTGAGATTTGTTGGGGTTTGTTGCCAGCAATACTCTACTACTAGTCTAATAATTGTCAGTTGGAGTCTGATACTTATCGTTGGAGTTTCTCTTAAGCATGTAGTTGAGCTTAAGAGCTTGGCTGCTAACTGATATTGCCTGGGACGAACGTTTGGTACTAAGGGACCTGGATCCCATATCATTACCAACTTTTCTCCCGATGTTAAATTCTCAAGAGCTATTGCCCACACAAATTTCCACCCAGTAAAAGGAAAAACTTTCTCCAGTGTGTTCAGTGTCACAGTCCTCTCATACCTTCCTAAAAGAAAAACCAAAGAAGTGTAGTCAGCTGCTAACTTGTCATAGGTTTCATTACAGAAAGTCAACACTTGATTTCTTGTGCACAGAGAGGCAATTGCATCATCGAATGGTACTGAAAATTTTCAAAGGAGAAGTTTAGATGTAGCTCTGTCGAACCAGGAGACTACTTCAGGAAAACTAGAAAGTAAAGTGCCTCCAACATCCACCCAACAGCAACTTCCTACAGGATTCCTTGGCTTGCTGCTCATGATAGGACGATTGACAATTGATTCTGACATCTTCCTGGTAAATTTGGACTGGTCACTATCAACATTATTTTGAACACAACATCGAGTTGTCAAACAATCAAAACATGTCCGACTGTAGCCAGAGATCAGTGAACTCCCATAATAGGTTATTTGATTGTTTGGAAATTAACTTCCAGGCTTCTAGTAACACAGAAACTTTCAAAGAGGGTGACTTCTCCTGAAGATGTCTGAGATTCTGAAGTACACCACCTGGTTGTCTCTCTTTTTCTGTCCGTGCATTGTCGATGCTCTCGATAGCAAGTATCTGCTCCACATTCTCTTGCAACTTCATTCTAGATCCACCCGAGATGTCTTTGGTAGGTAATTCCCCTGGATCCCTTACAAGTATCTGTCCCATGTTTCCTGTAGCCGCTTCATTTTCAAAATGTTTTTCTACCACAGTAGGCTCATGAGTTTGTGATTTGAAATTATCCAAGCCGTTGCCATCTTTCACTTCATTAATCTGTTTTTCAAAATCCACGAGAGCTGTAGCATGCACTTCCAATGCCATTTTTGATGCATCTCCTATACTGCTATTTTTAGTCAGGTGACGTTCAGGGGCTTCTTCTCCTCCAGTTACTTCTATGTAAGAGTCAAGTGGTTCCTCTCCATGATTTTTAACAGTATGAGTTGGCAATTCAGCACAAAGATACTCAACCTTAGAGCAAGGATCTGATTGCTTATGGCACACATCTTCAGGTAATTGGGAATAGGAGAGTGACTTGTCTGCTATTACTCTTTTTCCACTCTTGCTAGTATAGCTTGTAGAAGACTGAACCTCCTGCTTAAGGCTCATAACTAAGGACCTTGTTTTGATGTTCACTTGTAAAAGAATGGAAAACCAATCCTTCCATATCTGTGCAATCAACCTTGCACCTACAACACCACCAACTCACACTACCAAGGCTCCTCACAGGTCTTTCATGTTGCTGCAACTAAGGAGGTTGCTCATGACCGGGTGCTTGGGAGTGAGGGGAAATAGGTTGTAGGGCTAGTTGTTGAGGTGGATCATGATTTTGATTTTGAGCCTGAACTTGTGAGTGAAGAAGAAAATTCTGCGTTGCTTGTGACTGCATATCCGCTTGATAGATCAATCTCTGCCTTTCCTGAGATGCCTGGTCCTCTTGGCCCGGTCCTCTGTATGCCTCATCCCTCACAGACCTTTTATCAAACAGATAAGGAACATAGTCGCACTGCTACTGTTGATGATGCATTTGTGTCGACGAAAAGCTCTGCATCGTCGTCGAGTACGAGGAAAATGGATCTACGTGCATATAAGTATGATAAGAATATGGAGGAGTGTAGTACGTACTACAGAGATCCGGTGTCCGTAGCGGTGGTGGTGGTGGCTCCATGATCTGATTGTATCCATAACCAAATTGAGGAGATCCCCATCCAGGAGATTCCCAACCATATTGGTGAGATCGGAGGTGAGGTTCCTCTGTCGGACGTCGGTTCTCCTCCGGCGAGCCTCGCCGGACGCCATGGCTGCTCGAGCTCGAGATCGGACTTCCGTATGCTCCGAAGTGTGGATCGTACGGCTTTGATACCAATTGATTTGTTCCCAAATCTGAACGATCATAAAATTGAGAATCTGCAAAGGAATTTGACATATTTGAGAGATTTGAGCAAGAAATTTAGAAAAAGAGGAAAGAATTGGGGAAGAACAATAACTATTTTTGAATGGGTTAATTGGCGGGAAAAAGGCTTACAGTGAAATTGAAATGCAAATTGCAAGAAAACAGGGAAAATGAAGAAGAGGGAGGAGGGAAGGAAGTTACTCTACTGTATGAGCTAACATAAACTAGAAATGGACATACAAATTCTCCATTGCCCTTTTCCACTCTTTCTCTCACTTATTTATAGCATTTGGAGTGGGAATGTATTCCTTGCGGAACAAGCTTGGCAATTGCTGACTCGACAACAGCCTCAGTGAGCTGGATAACAGAAACTAGGGTGACGTGGCCATGATAGGAATGTGAGTACCTCTCCTACTGTCCTTCTGTATTCACTGGTGTGTGGAGGCTCAGGCTCTGATACTGAGGTTGAGCCATAATGTCAGGCAGGGTCGTAACAGAATAGCCTCTCATCATTTGCAGCGGGTATATTTGGCATGTTTTTGGCCAATCTGGATATTCAGCAAATAAATGGAAGTTTTATTTATCAATATCTGTGATCTTGGACCATCAATAATGATTTTTCTTTAGAATTCAGACATTTCGTTCTTGGAGTGGAAGGTCTCATTAGAATGATTCAGAGAAAGAGCAGTAAAAGACCATTGAAGGGGTTCAAACTGAGAACACATACGGAATCCCTCCTACAGTAACAGTTTGTAGATGATTGTTTATTCCTTGGAAAAACAAACAAGTTCCAATGCTCTAGATGGAGGACTGTGATAAAAGACTTCCGTGCTTGGTCAGGTCAACAAGCAAACCTCAATAAATCCAGTGTGTCAGTAAACATGCTCTAGCAAGAGTGAGAGAGACTTTCACCAAAATAAATGAAAGAAGTAGATGGTATTAGAACTAGGTCATTGCCTAAAATTACATAAATGGGGATATGACAAAATTGGTACACTATGGACTTGATTGAATTGAGCCTTGGTATGGAAACCTGCTAAATGGTAACATCCAAATTCAAAGAAACCCTTGGAAAAAGGGGCAATCCTGAGCCAAATCTTTATTTGGAAAAAATGAAGGTTTTAAAGACTATAATACAAAAGGATAGGTCCAAATCCATTTATCTTTATCGATTAACCAATTTCTCGATGCTGGAGTTGATTCTAAAGTGATACCACTTCCTCATGAATTTATCTTTAATTATGATCTTTTGGGATTGCTAAAAGTGCTAATATAGGATTTTTTTTTCTTCAACAGGAAATTGTTTTCATGTTGTCCCTTTACCTATGCTACTTGATTTGCGTTCACTATCGACCGAAGTCACTCACACTACTTCCGTTCACTATCGACCGAAGTCACTCACACTACTTCTAATGTTCCGTGAGTGCAATGGGATGGTCTGTGTGTGTATAGAGCAATATTCTAAATTACATTAAAAACAAATTCTATTATATTTACATAATATTTGACACACGTGTCATATATGAAATAAATTATTCTGCTATATCACCATGGACCCATATCTCCTGATATGTCCAGTATATTGCCCATTATCCAATTTTTAGTATAGCGACCCTCCAACCGGTGTGTTCCAATATCCAGTGGCGTCATTCCAATATCTGATATTAGGAATCTTGGAAATGTGTATCCTAGGCTACCGCCTCAAATCCATGTATTTATTTTGTTTCCTAGTTCTTGCAATTCGGCTTATAACAATTCAGTCACTCCTAATGTATTTGTTTGATGTCTATGATATGAATATGTCCTGGTAGTATTTGTTTGATGTCTATGATATGAATATGTCCGTTTCTTACCCTCTCATTTATTGAATCCTTACAAGACACATTGGCGGTATCCATCAACAACGAAGTTCTGCATCGATCCATGATGACATAGTTTAACTAAGCAAGAGTGGCTTTCTAGGGCACCACCTGTAAGTGATACATTTCTTTGGTACCACCCAGTGCAATGCCAATATAATATGGGTAGTGCAATGCCAATATAATATGGGTGAGCTTGGGTGTCCCTCCAGAAGACCCATGCCACATTTTGACCCAAATTTGGTGCCAAATAGCTATGGTTTGTAGGCAAAGAGAGTCACTAGCTAAGGGATAGTGCACTAGAGTGTGATTGTACACTAGCTATTTGGAATATAGGAACACATACTATAGAAAATATAAATGCTTGCGGAAAATGGAATGAACATAATGGATACAATGATTTGAATGAAAATTAGATAGATCATGTGCAAGAAAAGTAAGTTGATAGGTAAGAAATCTAGGAAACTTAAGAATACATTATAAACTTACTTTTTGAGGAGGTTTACTTGTGGACAGGATATTAAAAGAGATGGTAAAACAAAATATCGTAGATGTAAAAAAGATTATACAATGTTAATACAGTTTGTACTAAGAAAAGAGGCAATTAGGCGTATGCACCCAAAAGTAGGAAAATAAAATAGTATAAAAGAATAAAAATTAAAATAAAGAAGTTTGGGAACACAAATAGCTTGTTTCAAGGAATACTCCAAATTGCCTCACTAAAGCTCTAGAGTATTGGTGGAGTAGCAGCGACCCGACTTTAACATTGTATCAAAGCAACCCATCTTCGAATTTCCTCAGTCGCTCATTTTTAAGCGGATTTAAGAAAATACCGCTACATGAATCCAGTTCTTGGCCCTTGACCCTTGATACGAGTGGAGGCGTATTTGGAATAATATAAATAACCATCAATCCTCACGGAAATTCTAGAGTTTCATCAGGGACTTCAACGAAGGAGAAGTTGAATGCTCATGTTGGAAAAGATGTTAATGACTACTATATAGACTATAGTACATTAGTGTCAAATTCATATGATTTTGGTTGAAGGGGATGATATGGCACTTGATTTTGAATTACCATATGATTTATAATAGCAACTACTTTTGGAAGAGAGAAGTACATTTTTCAATAGCAAATCTAGTATTAGCCAAGTACTTTTTCGATTTCTTATGTAGGATATCAACATTTCATATAAAAATCACGTAGTTATTTACTAGATTGCTTCATCACATATTTTGATGCTATTATACATTAATTTTAAATAGCGAAGAGGAAAACTAGGATTAACAGGAGGTCAAGGTTGTATAACTTGAAAGAAGATAACTTTATACTCTTTAAAGCTCAAAAATGAAATGATAACGTGGGATGGAACATAAGAATGGTGCTAACATGTGGTATTTCTATCATATAAAAACAGTTGCAAGAGTATTTAAGAGCCTCTAAAGGTAACGGCCCGGTAAAAGCGGTGATTGGATGATGATATCCAAAAAGCTAATTAAGTATAAAACAAAACTTAGAAAATAAGTTTTCAGATATACATATAAAGATTGGAAAATGTGTAGCATTACTTGTGTTCTTAGATGTACATATAAGTTTATAGAAGAAGCCTAGAAAATAATCTGTGACGCTAAATGTAACTGCTATCATGATTTCTAAAGTTAGAAATGAGGAAAAGAATATTTATAAGCTTGTTGTGAGTAGGAAAGGAGTGAGAGGTAGGTAACATTAAATGTATAAATAGTGTAGACAAAGTAAAAAAAGAAAGAAAGAAAGAATATAAAGAGATGGGAGAGTTATTTTGACTAGTTGTTTAATGAGGAACAACGTAGAAGATTTTAGTGTAGGAACAAGTGAACTACCTCTAAGTATTAGTTATTGTTATTGAAGTTCTTTCAAAAACGAAAACAAAAAAATGCTAGGACCTAATGTATCCCTGTTGAGGTTTTGGATAGAAGCTAAGGATTGATGTTCTAATTGATTTATCAACCAAGTTTTCATGACTGGAAAAATGTGTCACAAGTAGAGTAGTGTGTCGGCGCCTACTTATAAAGAGAGACAGTTCTAAGAACTATCTTGCAAGAAGCTTATGCGCCACACAAATTATGGGAGAATGAATATGAAAATAAACAAATTTTCAGAGGTTGGTTCGGTTGTATGCTAGAGACGTCTCAAGGGACATAGTTACTTACAAAAGGATTGGTGGAAAAAAATCAGTGAGAAGCGTAAGGATTATGATATGTTTTTTATTGGCATATAAATGTACAAGTATTCATGAATATTGCCAATTGAAATGTGGAGGTTCTTCAAGGTCTTATTTTTATCTTTTAGAACAGTCTTCTTTTTTCTTTGCCTATACACACATATACATGAATGGTGCAGGCTTCAGCGAAGTGAGTTGCACATAAAATCTTGTTATCATTAGTGATTGTATTAAAGGGAACAACCATATAGGAAAACAATCTTGCTATATATTGATGAACCTTCTCTTTGTGCTCTTCCTTACTGTTGGAATAATATTTAAACCTCAAGCTATGTTGTAGGGACACATACACGATGATACAACACAAGGCAAATCCGGTACAACAAATTTGAAGAATTAAGACACAACAAGCCGAATGACACGCATATATATATATATATATATATATATATATATATATATATATATATATATACTCTAAAATCAGCCGGGTGGTTTCATATTATGGAACCAATCTATGTTACAACCATTGGATTTGGATTGCAAGACATAGATTAACATGTGAGAGTATCCACTTAAAAAATACATGTATAATCTCAACCTTGTAATCCAAATCCAACGGTTATAACATAGGTTGGTTCCATAATATGAAACCACACGACTTATTTTTGAGCATATATATATATATATATATATATATATATATATATATATATATATATATATATATGAAAACAACAAAATAAATAATTCCATGAGCAATTGGCACCAAATACTAGAAGAGTAGCATTGGTACTTGAATGACTAGAAAGAGGAACAAAATTATTCATGCCATATGTAATCAGCTTACATTTTGAAAGAAAAAAATTGTAAACATGCAATAACAGTGTTGCACTGTAGTTGTCACATAAGGTCCCCGCCTATGTACGTCCAAGTAATGTTTACGGCCAGCCATGTTCCTTGCGAATCGGTATCGGATTGTTGGGAGACGTATCTGAATTTGACACGAATCCAACCGTCCAACACGATTTTGTGTCTGATTCATATCCAACAGAGTTTTGCCGACCATTTTGCCGTGTTCATGCTTCCCAGCCCTTAACCCTCATCACAACTCTCGAGTTTTGGTGCAGCGACATGGATGAACATGCTATCATAGCAACCCATGTTCGAATTCCCTGTCACACATTTTAAGCAGATTCATAAAAATATTATACCACACGTGAATCCATCTCTCTGCCCAAATGAGCCATTGGCCTACTAGGACGTGTTTGATAAGATTGAACCCTTAACCCTCACCATAACTCTAGAGTTTTGATGTAGCATTGACTACCGCTTATAATGCTCATTTATCAAAGTCTGTCTTGAGCCATCTTTTGTTTTGGAGATATTATTTTATGGATTTTGAGTGAAGAATTTGTTGATTGATCCATTTTCCTTTGCCTTCTCTTTTGTAGTTGTAGTTGAACTTAGCACCCTTTTTCCTGTGTACCCACTTCAAAAAAGTCATCATAATCTTCTTCGTCATCCATGTGTAGAAGACATTCTTATTTGCTCTTTCTCATTCGTTCATATATTTTCTAATGTCCCTCTCACTGAAGAACTAGTAAATAATCACTATTAAATGTATCTATTTCAGAGAAGGAAAAAACCAGATTAGAAAAATAGAAACTGAATTACATAGAAAAGGAAAAAAAAACTTAAAAACAGAATTGAAGAAAGGAAAAAAGAAGAGAGAAACAGAAAAAGGAAAAGAAAACAGAATCAAAGAGAAGGAAAAAATAACAGAAATATAAGAAAACAAAAAGAATATATTTACATAAAAGAGATGGAAAATTTGGAAAAATATCAGAAAAAAACACATTTACATAAAGAATAAAAACTAGAATACTAACCTGGATAAGACTGGTCAGGAGGCAATAGGGACTGGTCAGAGAGCGTCCGAGGGCTAGGGTCAGGTTCGAATGACAGAAGAAAGAGAGAATGGTAGAAATTAGGTTTGGCTGAGATATTATTCATTTTATCAGGTTTGGGTTGCAGGTCAGGGTATGGGTTGCCTCATGTATGCGGGTTGGTGTTTCTTTCTTCTTCTTGCCTCATGTGAGCTCAGAGATCAGGACTTCCCCAATAACCCTCACCAGCCCCAAGTGTTGGACCACTTCCTGGTGGCAACGGTTGGTATATGCACGCCTCACAACTCACAAGTTGGTGTGGGGGGCTGTGCCTCGTGCGCTTCCACTGTGCCTATGTAACTGGGCGTCACTTTACAAAACATGAGGAACAAGGTTGAGCGGCCTTCTTTTGAAAGCACCGGATGGTGCCTATAGAGATGTGGAGTTTCTTTGAGTAATTCCTCCATGTTAGGTCTTAAATGCTAAAGTTTGTTGTCTAGTTTTCCATTCCCAATTGAAAATCAAACCTTTATCTTATTGTAAGCAGCATGATTTCTGTTCAATCCATGTGTGTCATTTGTGTAAACCCTAGACCATTGGTACCAAGGTCTTCAAATTTATTCAGTTATAAACCCTCTACCATTGTTTATCTGTTCTATATGATTTCCAAGGTAAGACTTTCAAGCATACTTGTTTTCAAGGAATATGACCAGTTCTTACGAACATTCTTTACATTTGTCTTATTTAGTCATTTCTACCTAGCAAATTTACAGGATCAGGTCAGCATTCAATTCTTCTGTTTCTCCAATCAGATTTTATATGAGCACTTATATGATGCTTAGTTAAATCATTTTGGTTAGTGAGAGTTCTTTATAGATTGTCTGCACATTGTTCCTTTTACAGGTTTCTTTCACAGGAAGCATTTCAGAGTGCCTAAAGGTGCTACTGTAACAACCTATACGTGTTGCAAATGTAAGGACAAAAACAGCGCAAAAGCAAAACCTCATGGTCTTAAAGGAGTGTTGAAAAGGAGGAAAATTATGAAAGAGAAAACTTCACAGGCCATACTAAAGAATGGTGAGCATATGTTGGTGAAAAATAACAAGTTTGCACAGGATATACCAAAAAAAGATAAACTTGTATTGGTGAAAAGTAATAAGAAGAGTAAAGTGGCAAAAAGTAATAAGAAGGGTAAACTGGTGAAAAGCAAGAAGAGAATTAGTGGGCGTAAAAGAGATGGTCGAGGTAAATTTATAACAGAAAATATTGAAAAGCTAGAAGAGGAAAATCTAAAACAGGGAAGTCTGGAAAATTTTGAAAGTGGCCTTATCTGGCGAAAGAAAGGCAAACGAGGTAAATCCAGAAAAAAGAAGTCTGAGAATCTCGAAAAAGGGAATCTGAAAGACGGAAGTCTAATAAATTCTATAAGTGATTTTAGCTGGTGTAAGAGGAAAAGATCAGTTATGCACTATTGTTACTGGAGGAATGGTCTTTTATGGACACATAAGCCATTTAATGAACATCAGATGCATTTTAGAGAGAGGAAAATTCTTCTTCCATGGCAACATTCACAAGATCCTTCTCCAAAACCAGTATGCTGTCTTTGTCGTGAAGAATTCAAACCTGGAGTTATTTATATTGGTTGTCAAAACTGTGGAGGTAAGTCGCTCTTTTGTATATACATGTGATATTTGCTTGTGTTTATGCTTCATAATATGAATAACATAGTTGATGTTTCCGATCGAGGGTTGCCTAAAACCAAAATTATGAATTTATTTTTTATTACACGTAGTTTAGGACTTTTAGACATTATTATCAATAACCTCATTTTGGTAGCACTGTGATGCATTCCCTTCGGATTGTGAAGCTATGATTCTTCTTCATTTTTTTTTTCACTTTGTGTCCAATGCAGATTGGTTTCACGGAGATGCTTTTTCCCTAACTCTTGAGAATGTAAAAAATGTGGTTGGGTTCAAATGCCACAGTTGTCGCATGAGAAGCAAACCCATTTGTCCATTTTCTAATTATGGAATGTTTGTTGAGTCGGAGAGCAAGATGTAATGGGGGAGTGGATATTTTGGGCAGTGAGCATCAAACTGATGAAGAGAAGATTCATTGTTGTTCATATAAAAAGTTATGACCTAAAGTTGACAGTGAGTATCATCTGGAAGAGAAGCAAGTGGAAAATATTCTTACTCAGTAAAGGAACTTCCTCTTGGTGTCAATCATCGAAATGATGAACTTGATAATGGTGAAGACGGTTCAATTGATGGGCATATTTTAGGTGCTAATACTCAACATGACAAGCTTGATAATGGTCGGTTTAAAGATGGTTCAGCTGTAGCTAACCATTTGAGTGACAAGCAAAGGGAAGATGTTCTTGTACACCAAGAAATGGTTCCAAATTTGTATTCTAGAACTCTGTCAACAACTGGGCCAATCGTCCAGTCACTTAAAACATGTAGAAGCAAATGTTACATCTACCAAAAATGAGAACAAAATTCAAGATGGAATAGCATCGCAGGAGATGGAGGAGGACTTGTGTAGAATGATAGAAGTTCCTGATTCACTACCAGCAAGAAAGTTGGATAGTCTTCAAGGTGTCAAAACTTAGACATTTGGGTGTGTCGCTGCTTATTATATATGAGGGGCTTTCATTATCAAATCTTGGCGAATTTGTTATCTCATATCCTATGGGATGTCCTTGACGGAGTTTTATATAAGAGGTTTGTGGCTTTCCTCATGGTTTATGCCAAATTGCATGTGATTAGGACTTATTTGTGTAAGCTACATTGGTTTGGTGAGCTATTGACTCAATTTATCAACCATTTTGATGTTCCTGCTTTCGTGACTATTGGAGAACTTTCACATATGTTTGTTCTCACGTAAATGTTTGTTGAGCCTTTTCTCATAGACAACTTGCTTCATGGATTTTAATCTTTGGCCTTCTCATATCTTGCTTGCACATTGTTAAAACAGCTTGTCTTGGGGTTTCCTTACCTCTCTTGATGATGTTAAGCATTGGTTAGAACCTCCTCTGCAGTGAAGCTGCTCCTGAGAGCTTCTAAGTTGTTAGCCAATAATGGCGGCAATCACTATCGTGATCAGAAACTCTCTGGTTAAAGTGAGTATATTTACTAACCCACTGTGTCAAGTTACCATGGAAGAAATTCATTTCTGCTTTAGTTTGTGAAGCATTCTTATTAGTGAGCAGATCAAACGCTCTGTTTGCTAATCAGAAAAAATATGTAGTTTCTTTGAATTTAACTATTCCTTTTAGCTTATATGTGTATCTAGTTTAATGCATGTACCCCATGTAAACTTATCCCATCTCAGTTGGGGTAACAGTTGAAACCATAGAAATGCATGAATGATTATTGCTAATATTGTTGGCTCTTTTATGGTTGGAAAGGTACCTAGAAGCTTTCAAAGACCTTATTAAGTGAAATTTGGAGAGGATTTAACATCAAAACGTGAGCTTATATTCTTTATATATCACCTCAAGTTGAAGAAATATGCTTCATAGCTTGTCTATGAGACAGATGGGATGGGCACATCAAACTTTAATATGTGTCACTAGCGGAATTGCATGAACAACATTTATATATATGACTATGAGGTGTTGCGATGGGGGCACATTAAGAGAGAGAGAGAGACTGAAGTTTTGTTAAATGGTTGGATTTCGTGTCCTATGAATTCATGATTGGTCCCACCCAAGGTTGTGAAAAGTGCTAGGCGCTAGGCGGAGGGGCAGCCGCCGCCAAGCACCTAGGCAGCCCAGGCAGCCGCCTAGATCTAGGCGGTTCAAAAAAATAAAATAATATTTAAAAAATCTACTGAAAATTGCAGAAAAGGTCCATAAAATTCTAAAATATGTATAGTCGAGCGTCAGGGGGACTAGACGGACGTCCAGGCAGACATCGGACGGATACCAAGCGCCTAGCGCCTAGGAGGCCTAAGCCGCCTTTTAGAATAGAGGTCCCACTAATCCTGAGTATGTCCCTTGTGTAGAATTGCAAATGCTTTGTTCTTCAAAAAACACATGATTGAGATGCCTTCAAGTGCTGAAGTGCAGATACCCACAAGGTTTTTTGGAACCAATATAGCTTGGTATTTACTATTTAGAAGTCCATACAAAGTTTGTAAGAAAATCATCTTATGGTTTTGAATACCACTGGTGTGGCACAGGAAAAGAACAATAAAAAGGAGATACAGAGAGAATTACACGAACACTAGACATCAGAGATGCGCGAGTCCTCGCCGGTTGGATTCTCGACAGAGTTGATGTGGGAGGCAATTAGAACAAAAAACAAAGGGCAGGCAAAGGGAATCAGGAGAGATTTTATGTGGTTGATTCTTTCCATCTTTAATATCTCAGCTTAAAGGACATGGTTCCCGTCCCCACTTCAATGGTAAATACGCCTGAGTCGGGTCCAATGGGTCTGGTTAATATTTATGGTGCTGCTACACTAAAATTAGACTGAAGCAATGTGTGCTGAAGAACTGCTCTTAGATTGTTCTCTACAATCTGCAAATCCATATGCAAAATGTATATGAGCACATTTCTTGGGATAGTAGGTAGCAAATGGTTCGTAATCGATTTGGAATTTCCATCCAAGTTTAGGGAGCTTTAGATGATGACCAACAGAAACTTAGCAAAATTTCTTAAGCACGTCAAACATTAACATTATTGGCCGAAACTCATTTAAACAAGAGAAGATTTGAAGGGAAGAGGGGGGGGGGGGGGGGGGGGGGGGGGGAGAAAGTGTCTTAACTACGGTCTGACGTGGTCACATCAGGAAAAGGTAAAAACGAGGGATCCATTCCCTACAAACTCAAAGGCATATATAGTGTCAGGTGCAAGTTATTGCAATCAAACCCATTAAACTTTAAAATGTCTTATACATAAAAGTTGGATCTAGGCTAGTGCAAAGCTTATAAATTGAGCCCACTATTAAGCTTTGCTCTTTTATCTTTGCTTAAACAACTTACTCTTTTGACCAGAATCCTTGTGCCTAAGAAGACATGTTATTGAACTTAAAACTCAATCTTAACTATCACAATGATGATCAATGGTCCATGCTGGTACATGGATTAGTGGTGCTTATTGTGGCTGTGCCTAAGAAGACATGTTATTGAACTTAAAACTCAATCTTAACTATCACAATGATGATCAATGGTCCATGCTGGTACATGGATTAGTGGTGCTTATTGTGGCTGTCGGATCCACGTTAGTCAACGTGGTTTTCTATGCTTAAAGATCATCTACAAATGAAAATGTTATCCATTGAACTTTTCTAACTTATCCATCGAGTAATGGCACAATAATTAATTTCTCGCCTATAGGAACTGAGGTCAATTGATGGATGAGTGAATCTAGGTTTTTGAGTTATGAAGGTTTAAGATGTATATGAGCCTTAGAAGTCAGAAGCGAGAGCGGAGACGGAAGCAGTGGCGGGGGAGTGCGACTACTTAGAAGTCTAAAGTTGGGAGTGTGCGCAAATATTTTTTATTTTTATTAATTATTGTTATCAAAACTTATAAATATTTTAATATTTATTAGAATTTATAAAGTTTAGTTCAAAGTTACAGAGAAATCATTTGCATGTTGCTTTTTTATGATGTCAAGGTAAGTAATCTTTAGTTTCTTGGTACTTTGATAAATGTGTATTAAAATCTTTCTTACTTTTTTTCCAAAATTTATGTCATCTTTTAAAATTATGGTCATATTATGGGGAAGCGCTCATGTCACTGAGGAAGCGCGCTCCCGTCGCCGGAGAAACGAGCTCCCAAGTAAGAACCCCGAATCGAGGTTCTTATTGAGATTCGTTGACCTCCTAGGAGTTTCTGGCTTCTAAGATATAGAATGCCACATAAGTGTCGGTCTAGGTACTAACTTAGACTTGAGACCCTATCCTCCTTAATTCAAGTGTATTGAATGACTACTTGAAGATAATAGCATATACTAGTCGAAATTAAGAAAGTATATGTATAATAATTGTCAATTTACTGTGTAGTTTAAGTGTTTATTGTCTAAATGTAAAACACCCAAAAGACTAGTTTTCTTTAGAACTTAATATATTTACCTAGAACATTGAACATTCTTTAATGAAAAAAATGTGTATATGATATATAATGTATATTTAAGATTCATAGGTCCCAACGATCCTAGCACTTACCAAAGTCTTGTGTTTTAATACTTAGTCGCTACCACTTGTATGTGTTGCTTTTCTAATCAAAAGATAGGAGAGCACCCCTTACCAAGAAAAATACATCTTCCTTTCAAAAGTTTGGTTAACCTAAATCAAAAGACATAGATTTTAATGTTCCAATTCTTCGGAATTATATGTTATGAATACTCGTTCCAAAATCACAGAATACTACCTATACGGTGAATTCAAGTATGAAGTAACCATGGTAAATTGGTGAATAATTTAAAAGTAAAAGGTGCACGAATATCCTTTGGTTAAAAAGGTGCATGAATGTTCATTGGTTAAAAATGTGCATGAATGACCATTGGTTAAAGATTCATGTACTTTCAAAAGGGTGTTTACACATCTATTTTATTTCTTTATAAAATATTTATTCCCTTCATTTTGAAATATCCAAGACCAAAGTATTCTCTTTGATGCTCTTTGTGTATTTCGGGGTGTATTTTGGCTTAAGAAAGTGTTGTTACAATTTATTGTCATCAAGGTCACGAGTACATTGAATATATTTACCAGAACATTGAACATTTTTTGAGGATCAATACATTATATAATGTATATTTAAGATTCATAGGTTCGAAACAATCATAGTAGTAATTTCTTTCCATAAAGAAACAACAAGCTTAAGACTCTGAAATCTTTTAACGGAAAAGTGTTATCACTTAGCACTTCAGATTTCTGTGCTTAATAACCGTCGCTAGCTCTGGTATGTGTCATTTTCCTAATCAAAATATGTGAATACCCTTAACAAGAAAAATACATCTTCTCTAAAAAGCTTGGTTGACCCAAGTAAATGATATTTTTCCTTGTCTGAACTTAGATTTTAATATTCCAATTCACTGGCATTCTATGTTATGGAACGCACATTCAGAATAACCGAATGCTACATATATGGTGAATTCATGTAACCATGGTAGAGTAATGAATAGTTTAAAAGTAAAAGGTGCATGAATGTCCTTTGGTTAAAAAGATGCATGAATGTTCATTGGTTAAAAAGGTGCATGAATGATCTTTAGTTATAAACTCATGTACTTTTGAAAGGGTTTTTACACATCTATTTTATTTCTTTATAAAAGACTTGCTCCCTTCGCTCTGAATATCCAAGACAAAAGTATTATCTCTTTGATGCCCTGTATTATCTCTTTGATGCTCTTATTGTATTTCGGATTAAGAAAGTATTGTTACAATTTCTTATCATCAAGGTCGCGATACACGACAGGCACAAAGAGGGTAGTCTTCTTTAGAACAAAATATATTTATTGAGAACGTGGACAATTTTTTAGGAAGAAGTAGGTTATCTAGGCCGCACAATGTTTTAACCTACATCAAATAACGGCCCATTCTAAAACTAGCAATTCATGTACTGTGTGTTCTAGTTTTTCCACATCCATACTTTGTTGGAATTTTATAATGTATCGAACATGGTTACCTTAAACGCAGAACAAAAATGAGAATACAATAGGGGTTTGCAATACATGGTACATTGGCACTAATTTCTTTTCAGAAAGAAACAACAAGCTTAAGACTCTAAAATCTTTTAACGAAAAAGACTTGGCACTTAGCAGAGTCGAGTGGCTAATAAGCTTGGTTGCCAGTAGCTACCTTTGGTATGCATTGCTTTCCTTATTATCTTAAGTGCATGCATGTTCATTATTATTTTAATGTTTCAATAGTGCATGCATGTTCATTATTATCTCTTTGATGCTCTTATTGTATTTCGGATTAAGAAAGTATTGTTACAATTTCTTATCATCAAGGTCGCGAAACACGACAGGCACAAAGAGGGTAGTCTTCTTTCGAACGAAATATATTTACTGAGAACGTGGCCCATTCTAAAACTAGCAATTCATGCACCTTGTGTGTTCTAGTTTTATCACATCCATACTTTGTTGGAATTTTAGAATGTATCGAACATGGTTACCTTAAACGAAGAACAAAAATGAGAATACAATAGGGGGTTGCAATACGTGGTACATTGGGGCTAGGCTTCTTTAAAACGCAATATATTTACCCATAACACAACATATTTTAGGTAACAAATATGTGTACAATATAAAATGTATATTTAAGATTTATTGGTTCCAAACGATCCTAACACTAATTTCTTTTCAGAAAGAACCAACAAGCTTAAGACTCTAAAATCTTTAACAAAAAAAGACTTGGCACTTAGCAGAGTCGAGTGGCTAATAAGCTTGGTTGCCAGTAGCTACCTTTGGTATGCATTGCTTTCCTTATTATCTTAAGTGCATGCATGTTCATTATTATTTTAATGTTTCAATAGTGCATGCATGTTCATTATTATCTCTTTGATGCTCTTATTGTATTTCGGATTAAGAAAGTATTATTACAATTTCTCATCATCAAGGTCGCGATACACGACAGGCTCAAAGAGGGTAGTCTTCTTTTGAACGAAATATATTTACTGAGAACGTGGACAAACTCTAAGCCGCACAATGTTTGAACCTACATCAAATAACCGCCCATTCTAAAACTAGCAATTCATGTACCCTGTGTGTTCTAGTTTTTCCACATCCTTTTGTTGGAATTTTAGAATGTATCGCACATGGTTACTTAAACGCAGAACAAAAATGAGAATACAATAGGGGTTGCAATACGTGGTACATTGGGGCTAGGCTTCTTTAAAACGCAATGTGTATGATATAAAATGTATATTTAAGTAACAAATATGTAACAAATATATTTAAGAACAGTGAAGTTTGGAGATGGAGAAGAGAAGGAAAAAAAGTAGGAGAAGAGAGAATATGAGAAAGTAGATTGCAAGGGCCTTAAACCCTAGGTTGCATCTCATGTCTATTTATATTGATATGCAATACACCCACAATTACTGTTATACTCTCATGTGATAAATAAAAAAATAAAATAATTCTAACACCCTCCCTTAAGCAGGAGCATATAGATCAGACATGTCCAGCTTGCTACATAAATCAGAAAATTGACCACAAGCAAGTGGTTTGGTGAGGATATCACCTAATTGATCCTCTGACCGAACATAAGGAGTGACAATTTGTTTCTTCAGCAATAAATTACGAACAAAATGACAATCCACCTCGATATGCTTCGTGCGCTCATGAAACACCGGATTACTTGCGATAAATATTGCCGACTGATTATAACAATACATCTCCATCGGAATATGAATCATAATTCCCATTTCATGAAGAAGAGACTGCACCCATATCATCTCAGAAGCTGTATGAGCCATCGCACTATATTCGGCCTCTGCACTAGAACGAGCCACAACATTCTGGTTCTTACTACGTCACGTAACAAGATTGCTACCCACAAACGTACAATAACCAGAAGTAGACCTATCACTGCGACTGCTTGCCCAATCAGCATCACTGAACCCAGTCATCGTAAGCAACTGGGAAGGTTTGTACAACAAACCCTTTCTAGGTGCACCCTTCAAGTATCGAAGAATGTGAGAGATAGCCTCCCAATGTGGTTGTCGAGGGGCATGCATAAACTGACTAACTACTCCAACTGCATATGTGATGTTTGGTCGAGTAACAGTAAGATATATATGTTTGCCAGCCAAACGTCTATAATATCCAACATCCTCAAATAACTCTCCTGTCAGCATCAAGTTTGTCATGATATTCCATAGGAGTCTCAACTGGCCGACACTCCAACATCCCAGTCTCGGAGAGCAAGTCTAGAACATACTTGCGTTGTGACAGATACACGCCCTTCTTAGATCGAGCAATCTCAATTCCAAGAAAATATCGAAGAAGACATAAATCCTTAGTATGAAACAGACGACTAAGGTAGACCTTCAAGTCCACAATCCCAGCATGATCACTCCCAGATATAATGATATCATCAACATAAACAATCAACACGATAATACCTACTGAGAAAGAATGGCAAAATACTGAATGATCTGATGTGGTGTGCCGAAAGCTATACTGAATGAGAACTGAACTGAACTTGTCAAACCAAGCACGAGGTGACTATTTCAGTCCATATAATACTTTCTTCAATCGACATACATATCCCGGTGGTTGATCCATATAAACCTCCTCTTGTAAGTCACCATGCAAGAAATCATTCTTTATGTCCAGCTGATATATAGGCCATTGGTGATTAACCGCCACAGAAATAAGAATTCGAACTGAATTCAGCCGGGCCACTGGAGAGAAAGTCTCCATATAATCCACACGATGTCTGAGTATATCATTTGGCAACCAACCGTGCCTTGAGGCGCTCAACAGAACCATCGGGGTGATACTTAACAGTGTACACCCATCTACAACCCACTGTCTGCTTTCCAACAGGAAGCGATGTAAGCTCCCAAGTCTGATTTTGATGCAAAGCATACATCTCCTCATCCATTCCACTTTTCCAACCAGAAGGTGATATATCCTGCTTGTAAGTTTTGGGAATGGAAATAGAAGACAATGAAACAGCAAATACAAGAAAAGATGATGAAGCATGGTATAATGAAACATAGTTAGAAATTGGATGCTTATTCTTTGTGGTACAAATACGTTTTCTTTTTCTGAGAGCAATAGGAAGATCATCTTGATCTGTGGTGATGTGAGCAGAAACCTCAGGCACGAAAGATGATTGGTTGAGGGCTGAATTCTGCAGAACCACTGGCCTGTCCTTGGATCTCTGATAAACCTGTAAATGGGGAATGGAGAATAAATGAAGCATTTCAAGCCAACAGACCGAACTACGTATTAACACTAAGTTAATAAATGAAGCATTTCAAGCCAACAGAATGTACATATCTACTTTAGCACAGTGCAAATGACATAGTCTACCTGCTCAAGTGATCACATTTCAATTATCTGTACTACACATTTGTACAGTTATAAATGATAAGTTCTAGCTATAACTGAAACATGAATATATAAATGCATAACGGACAGGCACGCATCAATGTGTTCGTTGAGAATTATAGGTGACAAGCATTATAAGTGTTTCAAGTCTACTTCTTCATTCTGACTCAATTTTTATTGTTTTGGTATCGTTGATCGGGATGCACAAATGAGTCAATTTATTAAGAACGAAGACTTGGAAAAAGGGTGTTAATCGAAGTGAAGCCACTCACAAGTTGGTGAACTGGGAGAGAAAATGAGAGATCTTCAAGACTCCGCTTGCGCATCGCTTACACGATCACCTGCACGCACCAACATATGATCAATATCTTCTGCTTCAGTCTCCAATGGTTCGATACGAAATGCGAAATCCTAAGAACAAAGGCAATGAAATCCATCAAAACCGTTCAAGAAAACGTAAGTCATAAAACCAACAAGAAAGTAACCAAACGGCATCGAAAATGGGCAAGGAAACCAGCACAACGGAAATGTCACTCTCGACTCTGTCGCCGAGTCCTTCCTTGAGGCACGATCCGTTGAATATGGGACCTGATTCCGAAGAAACCAATCCATAACGAGAAAATGATCTTTATTCAATCTGTCCCGATCGAACGATACCAAGTATTTCTTAGCCGCGCTCCCCGAATAGGGAAAACGAGGCACTACATCATAACCATCTAACAAAAAGTTTCGTCCTCGAAACTTAGGAATAGAACCTACCCCTAAGGAATAATGAGGGAAACTTTTCCCTCATATCTGATTCGAGTTCCCAGGTCGATTCTTCGACCAAGTGGTTCCGCCAAAGAACGCACAGTAGCGAGACTGTCCGATTTCGTAACTGCTTCTCCTTATGATCCAAGATCTGAACGGGCTCTTCGACGTACGATAAGTCCGCTTGCAGATCCAGCTGACCGAAGTCTACCACGTGGTTCGGGTCATGCACGTACTTTCTAAGTTGTGACACATGGAAAATATCATGCACTTCTGACAGGGCTGGTGGCAATGCAATTTGATAGGCAACTGAAGTGACTCGTCTGAGAATTTCGAACGGGCCAACAAATCTCGAACTTAAACTTCCCTTTTACCCTGAATCTCGTAACTCCTCGCATGGGCGAGGCCTTTAAAAACACATGGTCACCCTCTCGGAACTCAAGGGGTCGAGACGAACATCGACATAGTTCTGCCGGCTTTGTGCTACCTTTAATCGCTCTCGGATCAAACGAACCTTTTGGACTGTTTGTTCAACCAGTTCCGGCCCAAGGATTTGCCGCTCCCCAATTTCATCCTAACAGATCGGTGACCTACACTTCCGTCCATACAGAGCCTCGTACGGAATAACTGTTGTTGTATGCAAATTCGGCCAACGGTAGATAGACGTCCCAACTTGATTTCGAATCGATTACGCAGAGGCGCAGCATGTCTTCTAGTACCTGATTCACCCGTTCTGTTTGGCCATCTGTTTGAGGATGGTAGGTTGAGCTGAACTTCAACTTGGTCCCCATCGTCGACTGAAGGCTTTCCCAGAAACGTGATAGGAATTGTCCGTCCCGATCTGATACTATGGAAACTGGCACTCCGTGCAGCCGGACTATCTCATCAAGGTAGGTCTGGGCGAGGCGATCGGTGCTCTAAGTACTTTTGATGGCAATGAAGTGCGCTGACTTGGTTAACCGGTCAACGATGACCCAGATTGCGTCGTTCCCCCGTTGCGTCCTTTGCAAGCCAACAATGAAGTCCATCTTATGTGCTCCCACTTCCATTCCGGGATAGTAAGATTCTGTATTTCTCCGTTCGGCCTCTGATGTTCTGCTTTCACCCTCTGACAGGTTATGCATTGCGACACGAAGAGCGCCACATATTTCTTCATGCCGTGCCATCAGAAGATAGTGCAAAGGTCTTTATACATTTTCGTGCTCCCGGGATGGATCATATATGCTGCATAGTGAGCTTCCGCAAGGATCTCCTTTCTGAGTTCTGAGTCGTTGGGGACGCATAGCCTTCCCTTAACTCGCAACACTCCATTCTCATCTACTGCAAAGTCTTTCGCCTTCCCCGCTAGAATCTGCTCGCGCATTTTTCTTAGAAATGGGTCATCCCTCTGAGTAGATGTGACACTCTCTAACAAGTTAGGTACGAATCGCATCTGAGCAACCCGTGCGCCGTGATATCGAATTCGGAGTTCAATGTCCATCTCCTCTAAGTTCCTTTGTAACCTGCGATCAACGGACATGGATCCCGCAAAGACTCGACGCATCCGCTACTACATTTTCCTTACCAGGTGTGTAGTCTATCGTCAAGTCGTAATCCTTTATTAATTCTAGCAAACGTCGCTGTCGTAGGTTAAGTTCCGCTTGGGTGAATAGGTACTTCAAATTTTTGTGATCAATATAAATTCGGCAAGCCACTCCATAGAGGTAGTGTCGCCACAATTTTAACCCGAACACAATTGCCGCTAGCTCCAGGTCATGCGTAGGATAATTCTTCTCGTGCTTTTTCAGCTGCCTGGATGCATAGGCTATCACCCTTTCCTGTTACATAAGTACATACCCTAAGCCCTGCCTTGACGCGTCGCTGAAAATTTGGAATCCCGAGGTCTCGTCTGGTAGTGCAAGTAACGGGGCAGAGGTAAGGCGATGCTTTAACTCTTCAAACGAGGTTTCACAGTCGGCAGACCACTCAAACGCGACTCCCTTCTGCGTGAGGCGAGTCAGAGGTGATGCTAATTTGGAAAAATCCTTTACGAAACGCCGGTAGTAGCCCGCTAGCTCGAGGAAGCTTCGAATTTTACTGACGGATGCAGGCCGCTTCCACTCGACGATGGCTTCAACTTTCTTTAGATCGACTGAAATGCCTCCTGCAGAAATGATGTGCCCGAGGAAAGATACACTGCTCAGCCAGAATTCGCACTTACTCAGTTTTGCATATAACTTGTTGTCCCGAAGTGTCTGTAGCACGGCTGGAGCACAGCTATACTTTCATCGCTTTCACTAGCAGTCATAGGGGCACTTTTTGTTTTGCCTCCCTTAAGTTCCCTTCCACTTTCCTTCGCCCTTGGAAGTTGACTTTTTAAGTGTTGATAGATCTTGACATCTTGATGTGCAGAGAAGATTTTCCTTAATCTCGGATAGACCCTTCACTGCGCACAAGGCTTAAGCAAACCGAAGGACCCCTACGCTTCGCGCCTAGAGCCGACGCTTGTCAATAGTAGACCTAAGGAATTCCTGATAGAGAAGTCTAGGTCGCTAGCCTTCCACGAGTAAAAGAGTACCGCAAGTGCTCTGCATGTTCCTCCCTATTCTTCGAGTACACCAAGATATCATCTATGAACACTACTACAAATTTATCGAGATATGGCTGGAACACACGGTTCATTAAGTCTATAAAGGCGGCAAGGGCATTGGTCAATCCGAATGGCATTACCAAAAACTCATAGTGGCCGTAGCGAGTGCAAAAGGCTGACTTCGGCACATCGTCCGGCTTAATCTTGAGCTGATGGTAACCCGAACGAAGATCGATTTTCGAGAACACCGTTGCAGCTTGTAGTTGATCGAAGAGATTATCGATCCTGGGAAGGGGGTACTTATTTCGAACAGTAGCTTTATTGAATTCACGATAGTCAATGCAGAGCCGCAACGAGCCATCCTTTTTCTTTACAAACAACACAGGCGCACCCCACGGAGATGCACTAGGACGGATATACCCACGATCTAGCAATTATTGCAACTGAATCTTTAACTCCTTTAGTTCTGCCTAGGCCATTCGATACGGAGTCTTGGAAATTGGTCGAGTTTCTGGAAATGTGTCTATAGTGAACTCTATCTCTCGATCAGGCGGCATGCCGGGCAACTCGTCTGGAAACACATCAGGAAAATCCGCCATAACGGGAATAGACTCAACGTTTGCGCAATCTTGTTGAGTGTCTCGAACGGACGTCAAGTACTCTACACAGCCGGAGTGAATCATCCGTCGAGCAGACATTGCAGAGATCACCATGCAGGCATTCGACGCTCTCGACTGTGGACTGCATGCATAGCAAAATTTGATCTCGCCAGGTAGATGAAATACGATTTTTTTTTCCGTACAACCAATGGTAGTCGAGCAAGTGCCGAGCCAATCCATCCCCAGAATAAGATCGTAGTCCCTTATGTCTAGAACTATCGCATCAAGTGACAATTTCCTTCCTCCGATGCAAATGCAGCCATCTCAACAAACTGAATCGGCAGGCAAGTTCATGCCCGACGGGGTACTGACGCTAAGCCTTAGGCCTAACGGTGTCTGAATAAATTCGTGCTCCTTAGCAAAGTTTGTTGATACAAAACTATGTGTGGCACCAGAATCAAATAGCACTCGTGCAGGTACATTATTGAATAGCAACATACCTGACACTACGGTGTTCGAGGCGGGCGCCTCGTCCCTCGTCAATGCATAAACCCGGCCTCCAGTGTTCGGACGACACTCATGTTGTTGCGCAGGCCGATTAGCTTGGGGGCCCTGAATGGAATTTTGCTGCTCTGCACGGCACGGAGGGACTCGGTTTGGACGATCCAGACAGTCACGAGCATAATGGCCCAGCCAACCACAGTTGAAGCATCCCTGATTTCGACATTCGCTAGCCTGGTGTCCTGTACGGTTGCATTTTGCACAACGCTGCCCCTGATTTTCCTCCGTATGATTGCTCTGGTTACCGCCATTATTTGGACGCTTATTAGCGTTGTTTCCTCCTGTATTACTAGGGCGCTTGTGATGAGAATGTTGCACAGCGCCGACAGTAGTAGAAGGATATTGCTGTTCCAGGACGAGAGCAAGATTAAGGACTTCCCTCATCGTCTTCGTACTGTGGAGCGACTACGTGCGCGTGAATGGAAGGTCGCAGACCGCCTTCAAATCGTCTGGCTCGACTTGCTGCATTGGGCAGATAAGAACTAGCAAACTTGGCCAACCGGTTGAATTCTGCGGCATACTGCTTCACTGTCATGCTCCCTTGTTGCAGACGCACAAAATCGTTATCCTTCTGACGACGAATGGGTGGGGGAATAAACTCCTCTTCGAATGCGCTACGGAAGGTGGCCCAGGGGATCGTCTCGCCATCACCGTCTGCGGAGAGAGATCTACGATGCATATCCCACCAATCGTGCGCGTCCATACGAAGCTGGAGCTGGGCACAGGCGACTTGCATGTCATCAAGTACTTCTAGGAGTTTAAAGTGATCCTCAAGCTCGGCCAACCAATCTAGAGCCACAACGGGGTCCTCAGTCCCTCGGAAGGATGTGTTGCAAACATTTTTGAAGTCGGCAAAGTCGAAGGTAGTCACATCCTTCTTCTTTGCGGTTCGGGGTACTTCGACTTCGTTTGTTGGTGGCTCCTCCTGTGCCGCTACTGTCGTTGCGAAATGGTTGGAAGCTAAGGTCTGAATAATTTGTTGCAGGGCATCCACCTGCATCTGTTGGACCTCAAATCGGGCTTCTAGATTTTTCTCGAACTTGTCCTGTCGGGCCTCATCCCTCTTTTGTTGCGCCTCTAGCATTAGCATCATTTGTTCGACCGGATCGACGGAGGGTGCAGGCCGTTGGCTCTCAGAACTAACCGAAGTGCCTGAAGTACTTGCATCAACTTGTCCTGTTGCTTGTGTTTGAGCCATTCCTGCTAAAACAAAGAACTTACATCAGTCTTATAGAGTATAACGGACATGCACGCATCAATGTGTTCGTTGAGAATTATAGATGACAAGCATTATAAGTGTTTCAAGTCTACTTCTTCATTCTGACTCAATTTTTATTGTTTTGGTATCGTTGATCGGGATGCACAAATGAGTCAATTTATTAAGAATGAAGACTTGGAAGAAGGGCGTTAATCGAAGTAAAGCCACTCACAAGTTGGTGAACTGGAAGAGAAAATGGGAGATCTTGAAGACTCCGCTTGCGCATCGCCTACACGATCATTTGCACGCACCAACAGATGATCAATATCTCTTGCTTAAGTCTCCAAGGGTTCGATACAAAATGGGAAATCCTAAGAACGAAGGCAATGAAATCCATCAAAATCGTTCAAGAAAATGCAAGTCATAAAACCAACAAAAAAAACCAAACGGCATCGAAAACAGGAAGGAAACCAGCGCAACGGAAATGCCCCTCTCGACTCTGTCGCTGAGCCCTTCCTTGAGGCACGATCCGTTGAGTATGGGACCTGATTCCGAAGAAACCAATCCATAACGAGGAAATGATCTTTATTCAATCTGTCCCGATCGAACGATACCATGAATTTCTTAGCCGTGCTCCCCGAATAGGGAAAACGAGACACTACATGTAATAGTGCTCCAAAGACGGCACATTGAAGTGCTTTGTTAAAATAAACAAAATAAAAATAAAAATGCGTCCTTTATGTACTTATCGCGGAAATCCTGGTCATTATGCTACCCCGACCTGGTATACTCGTCAGCGGTCTAGTCTGATTTGTTCTCGTTGCAAGAAGCCTGAACATTCCGTAGATAATTATTTTCTGCTTCATCCACATTTAAAAATTCAAATTTTCAAGCGTATAAAGACAGAGTTCCTCCTCGACTCGATCTCCGGTACCTCAGGCTCACATTGTTGATAGTACGCAGATATCAACAGATATTCAGCACCGACTTACTCAGTTAGAGTTCCAACTCCAGCTTCGACTTCAGCGCCAACCTGTCTATGCTGGCTCCTCTGCCTCTGTCTCTATTTGTAAGTCTACTTCTTGGATATTAGACTCTAGTGCTTCCCATCATATGACTTCTAATCGTAGTCTCTTATATAGTATTATATCTTTACCATCTCACTTTTTCTCTTTACACATAGTTGATGGTTCTCAGTTGGTCATCACTCAATCTGGCTCCATTATTTTCGACAATTTAAGTCTTTCTTTTGTCTTACATGTTCCTCATCGTACTTTGTATCTCATATCAGTTAGTAGCATTTGTGAGAGTGGATTTATTGTTTTTTGATTCTCTCACATGTTCTGTGAAGGATCCTCATACGGGTCAGACGATTGGCCGTGCTCGTAGGAAGGCGGTTGTACCGCTTAGAGTTTCATTTTCCATCAACTCAACCTTTGAGTTCTAGTCATGCTGCTATCGTCACCTCTTGGACGTGGTTCTTTCTCTCCTCTATCCGCAAGTACGGACTGTAAGTTGGCAAAACATATAGCCATATCTTTTCCTAAGAGTTTATCTAAATCAAGTAGTATTTTTGAATTAGTTCATTCTGACATATGGGGACTGTTCCTATCCCATCTATGATTGGTTTTCTCTACCACGTGAGCTTTATTGATGATTACACTTGTTATACTTTAGTCTATCTTATGCGCCACCGTTCTGATCTTCCTACCATTTATAGGAGGTTTACTACTATGATTCACACTCAATTCAATGCTAGGATTAAAACTTTTTGTTCTGATTGTGCTCGTATCTCTCCACTACCATGAAATCTATCTTGCAATCTCATAGCATCGTTTTCAGCAGTCATGTCCTTACACTCATGAACAGAATGGGGTAGCCGAGCGCAAACATCGTCATATTCTTGAGAATGCTCGTGCTCTCTTGTTATCTTCTTCTGTTCCACAAACATTCTGGGCAGAGACCATTCTTACCTCTGTCAATCTTATCAATATCACTCCTGTTTTGTCTGGTCGGACACCTCATGAGGGTCTTTTTTCATGTCCTCCTGATTACAGTATGTTTCGTACTTTTAGGTGCATTTACTTTGTTCTTCTTCCTGAGACTGAGCGCACAAAGCTAACAGCTCGATCAACCAAGCGTCTTACTCAGTTTTATTTTCGAGCACAAGGTATATCGGTGTTATGATCCCTTGGTCTGTCGTCTTTGTATATCTCGCCATATCACATTTCTAGAGGATTCTCCTTATTTTACTGTCCCACATTCGGATGTCCATTTCTTGCTTCCCCCAGCTCCGTCGTCTAGTATTTTCATTGAACTTGCTCCTTTGCTCTCCTCTCCTAGTACAGCTCCTCCTACGATGCCTCCATCGTCAACTCACGAGGATCCTCCACATATTCCATCAGCCTCTGCTATAATGACCCATTCCGTTCAAGCGGAGAGCCGATTCAAACGGCGTTAGTGCGACGACCCGACCCGCTTTGCTCAGGGAAAAGGCTTGCTTGAGGCAAATGATTTCAGACTTGGCCCTTTAGGAGTTCAGACTTTAGACTTTCAAAGGCGCGCTCGGAGTATCGCTCGGCCGAGGCGAATCATCGCTAAGGTGTGTGGCTATGATGAACTTGTCTTTGCTTAGCCCGCACACATAAAATATGGACAATACGTGCTAGTCGCTAGGTGAATCACCCCTTGCATGCTAATAAAGAATACAATGCACCTAGCTAAGGAAATAATCTCATCTTGTATTGCTTGTGTTAGAACATAGAAATGAAACTTGGCTTATAGTTGGACCCTCGCATGTTACCTTAGTTTCGTGCTAGTAGACTCCGCTAATGCTGAGCAGATCATTATGTACTCTTCGTAGTATCTACTTCACATGTTTGCACTGCTCGTCTTATAGATTATGCAGTCCGATATGGCCCTGTACGGTTTTGCTTCTCGTACTACCCCTTAGACTCGTGCTAACGTAAATGCTTATGTTCTATAGTAGACTACATTATGTTTCATTATGCTAATGTTTCATACAAATGCAATGCTTGCCTTCTTACATTCTAACTTGTACTCGTTTTCCTCGTTTTAATGATTCACTTAAATGCATGCCACGAATCAATGCACTTCACTACTTATGATTCACTCAGTTGAGGTAGGAAGGCTATCAAGATAGTCATTCCGAGCTAATTATTGAAACATTGAAAGTATTCGGGACCGTTAGGTCGCCAAGGCATTTTTCGAACTAGGGGACTACAACATTGGAAGTTAAGCAAGATAACATCATGACATCTCTGGAATTAACACTCGTTCTGTACTGAATCTGACGGCTCGAGGAGTCGATAAGTTGTAAACTAGATCTTGACTTGAATCTGTACCTGGACTTGCGAGAATCTGGAATACTTGAGGATACGCACGGTCACGAACAACTTGTGCATAAGAAATATTTTCGAATCTCGTTCCATTGACGGTCGTCGGGGCACTGGGTCCGATCCGATCTAGACGGAACCAACTGGTAGTCGTCTGTTATTCGGCGTGATGGGTGCAATGCGACTGTATTATATATTGCTTGCACACAATCTTTGACTCGAGACTACATTGTCCACTATGGAAGTCATGACAGTGACCTTCTGTCATATAGATTAAGTTGGCTCGATTGCGGCAA
Source organism: Iris macrosiphon (assembly GCA_036927795.1). Taxonomy (NCBI): domain Eukaryota; kingdom Viridiplantae; phylum Streptophyta; class Magnoliopsida; order Asparagales; family Iridaceae; genus Iris; species Iris macrosiphon. The sequence goes on from JAYESA010000009.1 coordinate 174,676,852, forward strand.
CCTGCGTGCGAGTCATTGCATTGAGGCGACCGTTATGAGTAACACATATGTATCCACATCTGTATCTGAATACCTGAGACATCTAGTATAACACACATTGAACGAATATGGGTATAAGACATGTACATATTTGAACACCTGAGCAATCTGTTGTAACCCATATGAGTATAACACATCTGAGTAATCCGTGTAATTCGTGCACCTGAGTCAGAACCCCGCTCGTGACACGTGTTTGTTTATGCGATTTCTTGGATTTCATTATATATTCTTGCTTGGTTTAACTTGGTTTACCTTGGACAGGGAATGACGAATGGTAAGTTGGTAAGTTTCGTCGTGTTTCTTTTATATCGCACGGCGCACCGCCACACGAGTTAGGCTTTACATTATGCCATGAAACTGATCCTAAGGCAAGACTAGAAAGACAACTAAATAGATGGTGCACGAAACTTATATAACGTGTTTGGATTTGTCGAGCGGACGAGAAGCCTCCCCACCAGTGCATTCATGTACTGATAACCCACCAGATTGCTTGCAGGATGCGGGAGAACCTCGTTTGGTGCGGAAACCCCTTCGTGCGAGCTAAGGCATGGAGTTCGCTCTGGAGCCTTGCAGTGTTGCGTCCAGAGCTGAAGCGCATATACAAGACATAATGTTGGAACATCGCCTATGTATCATTTCATGTTGTAAGCCACTCGGCACGTCTTTATTGTTTCGAGAGAGAGGGCTTGAGCGACTTGTAATCTCGGCCTACCGCCGCTTGTAATACTTATTCAATATCAATAAAGTGCTCGTTTTACATTCATACTTTTGTGTTTAAATGCTTCCGCTATGACGACTCTGTGAACTTGTTACCAATCGCCTGTATCTCCGCTGCATTCAGACTACTGTTCGGATTCATGGCCTTGCACGGACGCAGCTTGTGCTCATGCGGCTTTACGTCCTGATGGGCACGATCTTCCTACGGGAGCGTTGGCGCGGTGATTCGCGCCTAGCGGGACGGCTAATCCTGCAGGAGATCGGGGCGTGACACCCACTACACCATCTTCTCCACCATCCATGCCTCCACCATAACCTTTTCGTCAGTCCCAACGTACTCATCGACCTCTTTCACGTTTTACTAGCGATTGTTTCGGTCCACCGGACAAGTTTGATTTTGCCATCTTAGTCTTATATTCTCCACAGTTCTATTCATTTGTTACTGCTATCCATACTACACGAGAGTCCAGTTCTTATCAAGAGGCTGTGCAGTACCTTGAGTGGCAAGAGACTATGGCAGAGGAGTTTTGAGTATTTCAGCAGACATGTACTTTGGATGTTGTTCCACTCCCAGACGAGGTCCAACCTGTTAGTTGCAAGTGGGTCTTTAAGGTCAATTATCGACCTGATGGATCCATTGAGCGACATAAGACTCGACTTGTTGCCCGGAGTTTTACACAGGAACATGTAATTGACTATGATGAGACTTATACATCTGTTGCTCAGATGACCATAGTTCGTACATTATTAGCGGTTGCTGCCGCTCGTCAGTGGCCACTCTATCAGATGGATGTGAAGAACGCCTTTCTTCACGGTTCTTTATCCAAGGTTGTCTATATGGAGCCCCCTCCAGGCCTTTCTACTCCGCCGGGACATGTTTGTCGCCTTCGTCGTGCCATCTATGGTCTCAAGCAAGCTCCTCGAGCTTGTTTTGAGTATTTTCGGAGTGCTATATGTAAGGCCGGTTTTCAGCACTGTTCTCAGGATCATTCTTTGTTTGTGCGGTCGTCACCGCAGGGACAAGTTCTTCTTTTACTCTATGTGGATGACATGATTTTGACTGGCGATGATTTAGCAGGGATTGCAGCTACTCAGAGGTATCTTCATCAACAATTTCAGATGAGACCTTGGCAATCTTCGATATTTTATTGGACTCGAGATTGCACAAGGTAAGAGAGGAATACTAGTTTCTCAACAGAAATATACTTCGGAGATTATTTCGTCTGCTGGTCTATCGGATAGTCGCACAGTTGATACTCCTTCAGAGCTTCATATGAAGTTTCGTCTCACAGATGGTGAGCCTCTCACAGATCCTACTCGCTACAGACTCGCTACAGACGGCTAGTGGGTACAAGATATGTTTTAATGTTCCAATTCATCAGTACTGTATGTTATGGAACGCACGTTAGAGAATCACGAAAATGCTACCTATATGGTAAATTCAGGTAACCAATCACGGAAATGCTATCTATATGGTGAATTCAGGTAACCATGGTAGAGTGATGAATAGTTTAAAAGTAAAAGGTGCATGAATGTCCTTTGGTTAAATAGGTGCATGGATGTCCTTTGGTTAAATAGGTGCATGAATGTTCACAGGTTAAAAAGATGCATGAATGATCGTTGGAAAAAGTCTTTTACTTTGAAAGGGTGTCTACATCTATTTTATTTTTTCTATAAAAGACTTTGTTCCCTTCACTCTGAAATATCCAAGACCAATATATTCTCTCTTTGATGCTCTTCGTGTATTTCGGTATTTCGGGTTAAGAAAGTTTTGTTACAACTTCTTAGCATCCAGGTCGCGATAAGTGGTACATTGGGGGTAGACTTTCTTTAGAATGCAATATATTTACCTATAACGTAGAAATTTTTTAAGGAAGGAATATGTGTACATTATATAATGTATATTTAGATTCATAGGTTCCAAACAATCCTTGCAGTATTTTTTAGTTCAGAAAGAAACAACAAGCCTTGGACTTTAAAATCTTTTAACGAAAAAGTGTTTACACCTAGAAGAGTCCTATGTTTTAATAAACAATCGCTACGTGTTGCTTTCTTAATCAAAAGATAAGAGAACAACCCTTAAAAAACATCTTCCCTTAAAAAGCTTGGTTGACCCAAGCATATGATATGCTCACTTTTCTGAGTATAGATTTTAATGTTCCAATTTGTCGCCATTACACATGATGGAATAGTTTAATAGTAAAAGGTACATCAATAACCTTTGGTTAAAAATGTGCATGAATGTTTAGTGATTAAAAAGGTGTATGAATGTTCGTTGGTTAAAAAGTGACGTTCTTTTGAAACGGTGTTTACACATCTTTTTTATTTCTTTATAAAATACTTATTCCCTTTATTATGAAGTATCCAAGACCAAAGTATTTTATGTTTGATGATCTTAGTGTATTTCGGGTTAAGAAAGTGTTGTTACAATTTCTTATCATCAATAATCTTTCAGGCCTGTTTTATCTTGGGAGAATAATTGTAACCTTGTACAGTGAAGGGTACACAAAATTCCTTGACTCAGACATTCTAATCTTATTCCAACCCGATCAGCATCGAAATATTTTCTACATTTTTGAGACTATAAATGTCGTGGCAGGGGAAATGACTAAGTTCTTAGCAACCAAGGAACTCAAAAAGCTCGACGAGTTTGATGGCAACGTCTTCCGGCGATGGAAAGGGAAATGGGAAGATGTACTTTTTGGTGTCTTTGAAGGTGGCTCTTGTTATCAGAGAAGAAAAACTAGAAGAGAAGGAAAAGAAATCATTTTAGAGTTCATGTTCGTGTCAAGTGGGAGCAAGATGACTTCATGTGCAAAGTGTATATTCTAAACAGTCTCTCCAACACCTTGTATCATGTGTATCAACATAAGTTAGAAGATTCCACTGCATGTCAACTTTGGAAGGATCTTGACAACAAGTACAAGACAAGGGAGACTGGAAGTTGAAAATTCCTAGTTGGTAAGCTTGATTTCAAAATAATTTTCTATGAATCAATTATGTTTCAAATTCATAATTGGCAAACTCTTATGAACCATATTGTTGCCATGGCCATTCTTTCGAGTAATCCTTTCAAGTAGAGGTTATTATTTCATTGTTACCACATTCTTCATAGAGATAAAGGCAATTCCCTATAGAAAATTGTATCATTTTACTTCTTCGTATATACTCTCTAATCTATGGGAACATTGGGGTTGTGCTCCTTGGTTGCATGGAGGCTGTATTCCTTGGTTGCATGGGAGCTTATTTTGTAACATTCCTACTAGAAGGTGATAAACATGATATTGTTTTTCTACTTTGTGTAACACTGAGCATGATAAATGTAGAGAAGTACTCTCGAGATTATAAAGAAGCATTAGTGTCTAGGGATTCTGTCTTTTGACATAGACATATAATGAAATGTATTCAAATGTGTTAAACAAGATATGGATTTAGTGACTTACCACATGAAATAATCTATTATATGTAAATGGATGTTTAAGAACAAGCCTAAGGCAGATGCGAAAAACTACTACTACTACTACTACTACTACTACATATAACCCTTCTATTAAGTTATCAAAAGAGGATGGGAGAGCTGTTTCACAGTTACAATATAAAAAGGTTATAGGGAGTCTTATGTATGTTATGTATAGTACCAAGCCAAACATAGCTTTTGCAGTATGATTATTAAGTAGATTTACCCATAATCCTAGTGAAGTTCACTGGGATGCAGTATTAAGACTACTCAAGTTCTTAAAGGGTACAATGAACTATGGACCCAATTATAAATCATTTCATGTTGTTTCAGAAGGCTGTATAAATGCAAATTGGATAACAGATCTCGGGAATCAAAATCCACAAGCGGGTGGATATTTATTCTGGGTTGGAGTAGTTTCTTGGGGATAAAGAAACAAACATTGATTTCACATTCTACAATGGAATATGAATTCATTCTTCTGCAGTGAAAAAAAAACTGAATAGCTTATATATATGGTCAATGTCTACTATTTCTATCTCATAATAGGAACTCAGGCATATTGTATGCGACGTAGCTATGTAAGGGAACAACTTGACAAGGACATTGTAACCGTAGTTATGTAAAGTCAAAAGAAAATTGGAGGATCCCTTTACAAAAGGCCTGGGCGGGGATGTTATATGGAGGACTTCCAAAGAGATGGGACTTAAAGCTCTTAAGAAATGAGAGAGAGCTTGTGTAAAAACCAACCAGTCATTAGAGTAACATCTTGTCTATTGGTTTAATAGAAATTCTCATATAGTTCTTACCAGAATATGCACTCACTAAAGTTAGAATTTTTTGCTGTCCATCTCAAAAGTGCATGCTTGTATAAAAGATGCAAATCATACAAGTGCGTCTATTAGAGGTGAGGCCGCTTTTGCGAGAGATTAAGAGCTTGTCTCTAAGGCACTTATGAATAAATATGTGTGGGGTTACAATTGATTAAACGCTGGGTGAATTATATGTTTGTTATATCTGGTTGGTCACTATAGAATATTAAATTCAAGGCTACAACTATTTAAAACTTTGACCAACTTTGATTTATCAAAAACTACATAAGAGGTTAAAGGTGATCCTTGAAAGACACATTTATCTGTGTAATTTACAAATGCCATAATGAGACAATTTCTAGAAATGATGGTGGTGGTGGTTGTGTGTGTGTGTGTGTTGGGGGGGGGGGGGGGGGGGGGGGTGCACATAATTCAAAAAATGGGGAGTTGGAATTTTAGAATGTATGGACGGATGAATAGTTTAAAAGTTAAAGGTGCATGAATTTTCATGGTTAAAAAGGTGCATGAATGTTCGTTGGTTAAAATATTATGGACTTTTAAAGGGTGTTTATACTTCTTTTGGTTTCTTTATAAAGGATTTATTCCCTTCATTTTGAAGTATCCAAGACCACATTCTCTCTTTGATGCTCTTAGTGTATTTCAGGTTAAGAAACTGCTACTTACAATTCTTAACATCAGAAACCTTCTTGGCCTATTTTATCTTTAGAGTGAAGTTTTTTCATTGATCGGTCGTGTGTTCCTTTTAGGATGTGCACGAGTCTGGTAATCAATAATCAGTTTCTCATTCAAGTACTTGGGAGCCAATTGTTTGACATCTATTAACACTTCCATGCTTGAGCCGTCATCTGGCATTCTTTACCTGAAATGAAATGCTAAAGTGGTGGTAAACTAATGCCTATTGAAATACATTGCTCGCCGCAGAGAAATTGCTCGAGTGTATGTTCTTTCTTTTTTCCATTGTTACTTTTACATCAGTTGAATGGATCCAATACAAGGTTTCGCTGGATGAAGCTTGTTGAATCATATAGTATCTTGATTTGCTTACTCCTTTAGGCATTGGCATACAATTTATTTTGATGATTTAACCTCTCGAAAACTTTGTGATCTCACTGAAAGCTAAATCCCATTTATTGCCCTCTGCTGTGTTTGTTCGGTTGCTGATCAAGTGAACAAGTTTTTGGATCACTTTTGGTGCATTATTGTAACAAGTTAAAAAGATATTCAACATAATCGGTTCTTGAATGCTTCTTGGGAATAAATAGCTTTTTGCACATCTAAAGCTGGACATTGAGGAATTTGAGCAATCCTTTAGTATCTTATCATTCTACTGGTGATAATACATGTTTGTTCACATCTGAAGCTGGCCATTGAGGAATTTGAGCAATCCTTTAGTATCTTATCATTATACTGGTGATAATACATGTTTGTTCTATAACATGATATTGTTCCTTTGTGTTGAGTTATGTGTTAAGTTGAGTTTAGTCCCACATCGGGTAGACTAATAGGGAGAGGGGGTTAGTCTCTCCTATATAATGTACTCTCCTCTTCTCTTAAGGAATAAATCTATCATTCATATTCTACATGGTATCAGAGCCATATCCCAGACCCTAGCCGCCAACCCCAACACCCCCTTCAGCCCCCCCTCCTGCCACCCCCTTTGCCCGCTTCCCTGACGCCCCCCTCCTCGCCGCCAGCACCCCCCCACCCACCCCCTCCTCCCTGCTACCAGCCCTAACCCTAAGCCGCCATCCGTCCTTCCTGTCTGAACCCTAATTTCCAAAAAAAAAAGGTCGTATATCAAAGCCAAGAGGGTAGACAATAATTTGTTTGTACATCCTTTGTTTCTAGATTACGACTTTAGGAGTGTATATCGAAGCCAGATAGTAGACAATGATTTGTTTGCACAACCTCTGTTCCTAGATTACAGCTCCAGGAGTTAACAAAGAGTAGATAAGTTGCTTGTTTACGTGAATCTTTGTTTTCGTCCTACCCCGTATTCACATCAGGATTTACACAGAGAGTGACCTGGGTTACCTCTGTGAACTGGCTTGTGTGATCCCCATACGATCTCTACTTTCCATGCGCGTGCCGGTTCTGGCCACGTTGATAGCGCATCGGTAAAGTTGATGTGATTATTGGGGTTGGGAAGATCCAGTGACAGTCGAATTAAGTGCAGGATGACTAACACTGATGCAACTAGCAGTGCTACTACTATCGGTGTCGGAAACGCATTGGCGGGACCAACGGGCACTGGCATGACGATTTTTTAGATTCGACTCATCGGCGGTTGGACGGACCATATGGCTACTCAACATGGCGGAAGAAGGTTGAGAAAATACTTCGGAGAATGTTGTTCAAGCATCTGACTAACAACCCTCCGAAGACGACTGATCCCACATTTGAGCAATGGGAGAAATGATAATCGACTGTTTACACAGTTGATGAACTCAATGGAACCATCGGTAGAGGACATGGTTCAGAATACAGACACGGTAAAAGAGTTATGGGAGGTCCTATCGACGGCGTTTAACGAAAAATGCGACTTGTTTTGTATCTACGACTCGGTCGTCGGCGTCTACCTGGCGGAACTGGACGACAAATCTATAAGGATCACTTCCGGGCCTTTAAGGCTATGGTCGATGAAGTTGACCCGTGTATTACCTCTGACGACGGATATCAATAAAGTAAGGGGCTCAACGGGAGCAGCTTCATGTCATGGCATATCTTGCCTCTCCGTCCTGATGCAGACTCAACTCGCTCTCAGATCATTGCTGGAGTTGAGGTTCCATCTCTAATGGAAGCTCATTTTCGTGTCCTACGGGCAGCAAAGGTCGTCGAGACCTCTCCAAATGATTCTCTTGCTGATCGATCTGCTCTGGGAGTCGCTCGTAGCGGTATTTTTTCTCTCAGAATGTTACCTTTGTTGAAACTGAGTTTCCTCCACTTCCACAAACTACTGATCCGGTTCCATAAGTTTACCCAGAAGAGGATTTCTTGTTGTTTCCTGTTCAAACACAACAGCCCTCCCGTAAGGGTGCCCTCCCCTACCGAGCCAGTCTGATGGTCTGATGGTCCGCACACACCGGCTCCGTTGGTACCAGCATCGCCGGAACGAGTTTTGCCGATAGTGTCCGTGGACACAACGCCTTCATCCTCCTCTATCGCCACTGATTTTCTCCCGCCTGATCCGCCAGCTCGACCTCGTCGTACATGTCGTGATCATCCATTTTACGTTCATAATTACAAAGGACTTGCGAGCCACACACAATCATTGGTGGCAACTATTGATGATATTAAGATTCTCAATTCTGCAGAGGAGGGTCTTAAACATCTCGGCTGACGTGCTGCTATGGAAGAGTAAATGAAAGCACTTCGGGAGAACCATACATGGAACTTGGTTGATTTACCTCATGGTAAGAAGGCAGTGGGTTGCAAATGGGTGTTCAATATTAAGGTAAAACCGGATGGCTCTTGATCGTCTGAAGGCTCGTCTGGTGGCAAAAGGTTTTTTCAGACCTATGGTGAGGATTATTTTGAGACATTCTTCCCATTTGCTCGAATGACCTCTGTGCGTATCCTCTTGGCCTTAGCTGTTTGCTATGACTGGCCATTGCTATAGCTGGATATCAAGAATTTATTTCTTCATGAAGATCTTGACGAAGAAGTATATGTGGTGCGACCTCCCAGGTTTGTTGCAAGGGAGGGTAAAGTGTGTCATCTGCGGAAGGTCCTTTATGGTCTCAATCAATCCCCTCGTGCATGGTGTGGTCGTTTAACAAATGTGGTTACTCAGTTTGGCATGTGCCAATCAAAGAATGATCATTCAGTATTTTACCGTCAGACATTAGCTGGGAGGATACTACTCGGTGTCTATGTGGACGATAATATGATCACAAAATACGACAGTCAGGGAATTGCAGAACTAAAGAAGTTTCGAAGGAGAACAATTTTAAACCAAGGATTTGGGATCGTTGAGCTATTTTTTGGACGTAGAAGTCACACGGGGTAAGCAGAACATTGTAATGTCTCAGAGAAAATGTGCTTGACATCCTAAATGATGCAAGCTAAGGGAGCAACCTCGCCCATGGACCCAGGGATAAAGTTACTTCCCGACGAGGGGACATTGATGACCGATCCGGATCAATATTGCCGAGTAGTTGGAAAACTCGACTACTTGGCCGTTATGACTCGTCTAGACTTTTTCTTTGCCTTCAGTGTTGCAAGTAGATTCATGTTTTCATCACGAGTTCCACATTGTGAGGCAGTTCTCAGAATTCTGCGCT
>JAYESA010000009.1:174686280-174759967 GCA_036927795.1 Iris macrosiphon
GTGAGTACCGACGATCAGATAGCTGATATATTTACAAAATCTGTTCTAAGTCCCTCGGGTTCAATTTCTCTGTAACAAGCTGGACATGATTGACATCTATGCTCCAGCTTGAGGGAGGGGGTTGAGTTATGTGTTAAGTTGAGTTTAGTTCCACATCGAATAGACTAATAGGTAGAGGGGTTAGCCTCTCCTATATAATGTACTTCCCTCTACTCTTAGTGAATAAATGTATCATTCACATTCTACACGTTGGACTTTCTTTCTATTCTTTTTTTTCTTATTGTTTCACCATTTCCTATTATTCAGTGAGTTTCATAATGACAGATTAACAGTTCAAAATTAATCATCTGAACTGGAGAATAAAGAAAAAAAATCCAAAATACTGATTAACCACTTTTTCTTCATCTTTTTTATTCGAACCTGTAGTTTCATCTCAAGCTTATGGTTATAATTCCATCTACTGTTGCATATGAAAGTTGGTTTTTTTTTTTTCCTGCAGCAATGCAATTTCAAATTTGCTGCATCTGGAGCATACTTTATGTACATAGGTTGTTTAGTAATTAATTTCTCGGCTTATCCAAATGGCAACCTGAATGTGCTATTATACTTTTTTTTTTTCAATAATTACAGGTTTTAATCAAATGATGAAACTCATATACTCGTTAGGATGCATCCGATTTAAAAGGTTAACTGCAATATTTTGTCATCTTTTTTTTTTGAATTTTGGAAAAGAGTAATGCCATTGTTACTGGGGGCATATAGAATCTCAAGACCCAAAAATATAGAATTTGGAAGTATTTTAAGTTCAGAACAGTTTTCAGTTTCTATGATTGATTAAATTTCTTTGAGGTGACTTATGGTTTGACCCATGGCTGGAGCATCACAGCATAGTGGAGAGGATCGGTTGGCAGCTTTATACGACGTTGGGGAGGGATGAATGTCTGATACGAAATGGGGCTTGGCATTTGTCCGCCCGTTGGAAGGCATCTTGCCGCAAACATCATCAATGTTCCGATTGAGCAGAGCATGGATTATGATAAATGGGTCTGGACGACTCCCCCCCCCCCCCCCCCCCCACCCCCCCCCCCCCACCCCCCCCCCCCCCCCCCATATATTTGGAACTCACAAAGCAATAAACTAAGCTTATCATCTGACGCCACGGGATTTGACATGTCAAATTAGATCCATCTCCAGTCATCGAGGCAGGGAATCCAGGTAGTTTCAGATGGCTCATATCAGGTTGTTAGCAAGAGTATGGCACATCTGGATAGAGCAAAATAGTCGCATATATGAAGGACTGCACACCATTTGAGTGGGAATCTTGCATAACGTAGAATATGATGTAAATTGCATGATATAATGCTCTGAAGGAGATGTAATATTTAACTTTAGCAATAAAATTACCTGTAGTTTCAGATGGCTCATATCAGGTTGTTAGCAAGAGTATGGCACATCTGGATAGACCAAAATAGTCGCATATATGAAGGACTGCACACCATTTGAGTGGGAATCTTGCATAACGTAGAATATGATGTAAATTGCATGATATAATGCTCTGAAGGAGATGTAATATTTAACTTTAGCAATAAAATTACCTTTCTCCCCCACCCCCCCCCCCCCCCCCCCCCAATACACACACTATATATATATATATATATATATATATATATATATATATATATATATATATATATATATACACACACTTCAGGTCTTCATATAAATGCTAGAATTATGGTATCCATTCCATGATGACAAATGGATGTAAATAACATATAACACTTGAATTGTTTTTTTTTCCCCACCTATGCAAGCCAATGGTTCTTACTGCTTTTGTTATGTAAATACCCATAGTCTTGAACCCAGTGGTATTTTCAGATCTTTTTGTGAACTTTTGCCTATATTTCTCAGATTTTATTTCTTTTTCTATGAAGTTAAATTGAGGATGGTGAGGGATGAGGACTATCGCTGCTCTGGATATCGAATATTTTTCCTTGAAGTTTCGAGGACGAAACTTTTTCTTGGTGGGTAAATATGTAGTATTCCGCTCCGCGTTGGCACTATGTACAAGAGATATCAGTTTGCTGACTCAAAAATGATATCTTCCTTAAAAGCTCCTTTTTGAATCAGAAGATGATTGATCTAGGTGAGTGGACAGAACTCCATTCTCTGATTATTGTACGTCTTAATAATGAATCTGAGTTTTTAAAATGCTTGTTTACTTAATAATATAAGTTTGCATGAATGATAGAACGAGAATTTGTCTGCCTAAAAGAGATAGAACCATTACCATGCTAAGTATAGGAAAGAAATATGCATGCTAGTTACACTGATACAGCTATCGAACGAACATTGCTATGCTAGAGAAAGAAAGAAAGTAGAACTGCATGCTAACTTAAAGAGATAAATAGACCCGTGCCATGCATTGCTTTAAGTAAAGATCGTTCATATGTTTGCTTGTCATCGTGTGTATAATTGCTTGTCTTGGATGCAAAAGCTTGATGGAATGTATGCTTGTCTTGTTATAAGAGTAAATGCTTGTCTTGTTTGTGAAGAGACTAGTATCCAGTCAGTATCCAAGACAGTTACTTCCGGAGCTGAGCCAGTTACTTCCCCGTCTACAGACTAGCACCGAAGGAGTTGGTTGAGTTGAAGGTCCAAATAGATGATCTCTTAGACAAGGGTTTCATTCGGGCTAGTATTTCTCCTTGGGGAGCACACATCTTATTTGTGCCGAAGAAGGAACAAGTACCTTTGCCGCATATCGATGATTTATTTGATCAGCTAAGTGGCGCATGTGTATTCTCGAAGATCGATCTCAAATCCGGCTATCATCAGATCAAGGTAGGAAGGGAGGACATTTCGAAGACAACTTTTCGGACGAAGTACGGACACTATGAGTTTCTAGTCATGCCGTTTGGTTTAACCAACGCGCCAGCAGTATTTATGAGCCTGATGAACAAGGTTTTCCGCCAGTACTTGGATAAGTTCGTGGTCGTATTTATCAACGACATCTTGGTATATTCCAAGAGCCAGGAGGAGCACGAGGGGCATCTCAGGATCGTGTTGGAGACGTTGAGGCAGGAGAGGATGTATGCCAAGCTCAGCAAATATGAGTTTTGCTTGGATAGAGTACCATTCATGGGACACATAATTACTGGAGATGGACTATCAGTTGACCCGGAGAAGATCGTTGCAGTGGAGATGTGGCCTACCCCTACACCAGTTACGGAGATTAAGAGTTTTCTCGGACTTGCTGGATATTATCAGAGGTTTGTGGAAAATTTCTCGAGGATCGCTGCGCCTATGACGCGGCTGACGCGTAAAGGCAAGGAGTTTATCTGGACTGAGGAGTGTCAGACGGCTTTCGATGAGCTGAAGAAGCGTCTGACATTAGCCCCGATTTTGACACTTCCTTCGGGATCGGAAGGATTTGTGGTGTATAGCGACGCTTCTGGAAGCGGATTAGGATGTGTACTGATGTAGCACGGCAAGGTGATAGCCTACACATCGAGACAGCTGAGAGTTCATGAGAAGAACTATCCGACGCACTATCTAGAGCTAACTGCAGTGATATTTGCACTAAAGCTATGGCGGCACTATCTTTATGGAGAGCAGGTTAAGATTTACACAGATCACAAAAATATGAAGTATGTCTACACTCAGAAGGAGTTCAACATGAGACAGATATGATGGCTAGAGTTGATGACAGACTATGATATAGAGTTGCAGTACCACCATGGCAAGGCGAATGTAGTAGCAGATGCCTTAAGCAGGAAGCCCATAGCATACTTTTTGACGACTCAGCGGCAATTGTTAGAGGATCTTCAGGAGCTCAGGATAGAGGTTGTATTGCTAGGCAGGGATGGACAGATGGCCAATCTAGAGGTTCAGTCTACTTTGGTTGAGAGGATCAAGGCAGCCCTACCTACCGATGCGAGATTTCGACGACTGCGAGAGAGGACAGAGGCCAGCATGCATACGGGACTCCGGATTCATGAAGACGGAACATTGAGGTGTGGAGATCGCCTATACGTTCCGAGTGGCGAGCTACGACAGGAGTTGATGACCGAGGCTCATAGATCGATTTATTCTATTCATCCCGGAGGTACGAAGATGTACCGAGATTTGAGACAACACTATTGGTGGTATGGGATGAAGAGGAAGATTGCGAGATTCGTGGCGAGATGTTTGGTCTGTCAGTAAGTCAAGGTCGAATATTAGAGGACTGCAGGACTATTGTAGCCGCTTCCCATTCCCTAGTGGAAGTAGGAGCACATTACCATGGACTTCGTCACGGGATACCCGATGAGCCATAGCGGGAAGGATGCAGTCTGGGTTGTCGTGGACCAACTCACCAAGTCTGCACATTTTTTGCCCTTCAGAGTTGGGCAGTACACGGAGATATTAGCTGACATGTATATAAGGCAGATAGTACGACTACATGGAGTGCCTGTCAGCATTGTATCGGATCGTGATTCCAGATTCACGTTATATTTTTGGCGGAGTATGCATGAGAGTCTAGGAACTCGCCTCAAGTTCAGCACTGCATATCATCCACAGATTGATGGCCAGTCAGAGCACACAATTCAGATACTAGAGGATATATTGAGAGCGTGCATGATCGACTTTGGAGGATCTTGGGAGGACCATCTACACTTGGTGGAATTCTCCTACAACAACAGCTACCAAGCCAGCATACAGATGGCAACTTATGAGGCACTGTACGGCAGGAAGTGTAGGTCACCGGTATGTTGGAGTGATATGGGAGAGCGTCAGATATTTGGTCCAGAGTTTGTGACACAGATAGTGGAGAAAGTGAAGCAAATTCAGGGCCACCTACGCGCAGCACAGGACAGACAGAAGCATTGGCCAGATGCGCACCACAAACCTTTGGAGTTCAAGGAAGGTGACCATGTATTTTTGAAGATATCGTCCACTCGTTGTACCATCAGATTCGGGGTCCGAGGTACATCGGACATTTTGACATCTTGGAGCGAGTTAGTGAAGTGACTTATCGTCTTGTATTGCCTCCATCATTAGAATGAGTGCATGATGTATTTCACGTATCACAGTTGAGGAGATATGTGGCAGACCCTAGCCACGTGCTCGATCATTCAGAGATTACAGTCGGGCCCAATTTATCATATGCGGAGCAGCCAGTGGAGATACTCGATCGTAGTGAGAAGATTTTGAGGGGACAGACTATTCGACTGGTCAGGGTTGCATGGAAGCATCATTCGCCAGGCGAGTCTACCTGGGAGCGTTAGGATTCCATTCGACAGCGTTTTCCGTATTTATTTGAGGACCGAGGTACGAATTTACGTACTGCATTCGATTACCTGTTTACATTTTAAATTCTCGTAACTCTCATTCGTGTTTTACTTTTAATGTCGGGGATGAAATTCTTCTAAGTTGGGAAGGATGTAAATTCCCTCAAATTATTATTTTAGGTAGACTAGATAGGGTTAGAAAATTTGGTTTAGCATCAGGGTGTTTGAGGTTTAGAAATTAGGCTACGTTGACTGGTTCTTTAATTTAAACCCTAGGTGCATCCTACCGTTGTTACAATATTTGGAGCCCAACGACAGCCCTTAATTCCCAACAAATTATTGCACTCTTGACCTGACAAGACAATCTAGGCCCTGGACTTTTCTGTCACTCACAAACACACTCCCTTGTGTTCTAATTTAATTGCACAACTTTCCAGTCATGTACCTATGTCGTTGCCATCAATTTGGGGACACAAATTTAATCCGTTTCGTCGAACCAATTAAAGGGGCCAAGGCTGAAACCAAGCCTACACCGTTTATGACCTTTGTGTCACTCCTAATTGAGACCACATGTGCCCCCATTTAATTTAAGGACACATGACACTTTATTTAATTAAATTGGGGACACCAACTTAAACTAATCCCAACCTAATCCCAATTTGACCCAATACCCCTTACATGAAGTCCATACAAAACACACAACACCCCCTCACCCTACATAACACCAAACACCACTTTTCACACCAAATTCCCACTATTTTTCCTTCATGTGCAAATACCCAAAAGTTAAGGAGCTTATTAGCAAATAGCATGCTAGGTGTCACCACCCTATTGGTTGAGGCCAATGAAGAAACCCCACCCTCTCATAGACCGGTCAAGTCACCCCCTCTCTCCCCCTTTGTTTTGAACAATTGTTTCATGATGAATCAAGGCCCTTGAATCAAAATGCTCTTTCATCACCACCACACATTCTCCTATAAAATCACTCCTCTTCACACCATTCCCAATGAGCCGGCCCTAATCCCTAGAAGCCTAGGAAAATCACCCCCTCTCTCTCTCCTCCCTCTTCCTTCACAGCCGAGCACTTCCCACTTCTGCTTCTTCTTCTTCTTCTTCTTCTTCTTCTTCATCTTCAACGAAACCTGCCTCCACCTTATTCCGGCCTCCACCCGCGGCTACTCCAGCCACGTTGTTGCTGCCTCCGCCCACAGCAGCTTCCTCTCTCACGTCTACCCGGAACCGTCCACCTCCAGCAACACCACCACCCGCTGCCATCCCAACAACCGGCCTCCTCCAACAGCACCACCACATCCACTGCTACTTCCACTCGCAGTCGCTTCACGACCCTCGCTGCACCGACTCCGGCGAGTTCACCCTCGACCACCACCTCCACGACCTTGACCACCATGTCCACCTCGTGCCACCACTACCACCACCTCCACGGCCAGCACCACCCTCGACCACCACCTCCATGACCTTCACCACCACGTCCACCTCGCACCAACACTACCACCACCTCCACGGCCAGCACCACTGCACTCATCACCACCCTCATACCTCCACCTGCCATCACCAGCACCACCCTCTGTCACGACCCATCCCCGGTGTAAGGGTACAAGTCGGAAACAACGCCCAGCCTACGCCGCAGGATCTCCGGTAGAACGCTGTTTGAATAATCTATCTAGCAATATAATGAACCACCAACAATGATAATATACTCAATCACAAATCTAAGATGGAAAGCACAAATCAGATAAAGAATAGAATAGTCACAATACAACTCATGAGTCTAAAATAATACATCAACGAGTCTAAAAGAAATAACAAAATAAGCTGGAGACCAATCCAGTACAAGATGCACTACCCCATTTCCAGCGCCGGATATTTTTTTTATTTTTAATTTAGTTAATTGTGTATTATTTATATTTAATTGTATTTATATTTAATTAATGATTGTATTATTTTTATTGATTGTTTTAGGGTTTTGGCTAGCCTGGACCCATGTCAGACCCAAGTGGACCCATGTCCGACCCAGCCCACACCCCTGTGAGACTTATTTTTGGGTTTAGAATATTTATTATATTTTTAGTGGGTTAGTTGGAGAGATTTGGAGTTAGTTTGAGTGCTTTTAGAACCCGAAATCCAAAACCCAAGTTGCTTCCTAAATGGGAGGGCATTTTGGACTTTTGTATTATTGTAAAACCCCTTCCTTGCACTTGGCCGGCCCTATTTTCACCCGCACACAACAGCTCCCCCTCCCCCCATTCTTCTTCTTCACTTCTTCTTCTTCTCCACTCTTTCCTCCTTCTTCTTTTCTTCTTCCCACTTCCAAACAAGTAAGTTTCTCCATTTTTCTTCCTTCCTCCTTCCATTTCTTCTACTTATGTGAACCCTAACCCTAAATTATTCCCCAACCTAGGTGGATAGAGCTTAGATTTGGTGTTGGAGCTAGATTTGGAAGCTTGGAAGCTAGTTGAGGTGTATTTGGAGCTTTTTGGAGACTTTGGCTTGGGATTCCAACTCCCAAGAGGTAAACCCTAATTTTTTCCCCTTGTAATTACTCTTATATAGTGTAATTAATAGTTTAGAACCTTCCTAGACCTTAGGGCTACCCGTGGGAGGAAGTTGGAACTAGTTGGGTTGTGTTTGGAGACTTTAACACTAGGTTTTGTGTCAATTTTGGGTGGAATCCGAAATTGGCCCAATTTTGGGTGATGCCCTAGGTTAGACGGACCTAGGTAGACGTTGTCGGGTGTCTTGAGGGTGAGTGCGTGTCTCCGTTCGGACACGTGAAGTCGTGTCGCGGAGAAATGGGCGTTTCGGGCGTTTTTGGGGTTTTCGTCGTCGCCGATTCTAAGTGCGTGCGCGTTTTCGCCACGGGCCTAGAATCGACGGGGTAGCATTTTTTCTAGGATCTAAACATCGTTTAGAATCCGTAGATAAATTTTGGGCCGATTCCGAGTTGGTTTGGTGTGCATTTCAGGAGGTTTTCCGAACCGCAAACCGCGTGTTCGTCGAAGTGACCGAACGACCATTTCGGCGTGGTTTTCTAGTTTCGGGCTTGTGCGCGCGTTGGGTTAGCATCGGGGAGTGTGTGCTAGGGTTCTCGGGCTATATTTTATATATTTATAGGTGTTTGTGCGTGTCGGGGTCGTTGGGCGCGCGTTTGTGGGCGTTGTGTGCGTTTTGTTGTGTGTGTGTTGTGTTTATATATATATATATATGTATATATATATATTTGTATGTGTGTCTATATATGTATATATATTTATATATATATGTGTGTACTTATACATATATGTGTGTTAGTAGATATATATGTATATATATTTATATATATGTGTGTGTTTTTATGTGTAGGTGAGTGTGTTAGTGAGTGCTTGTGTGAGTGTGTGTGTGAGGGTGTGTTTGAGTGAGTGTTTATATATATATATATATATATATATATATATATATATATATATATATATATATATATATATACGAGTTTGTGTGTGTGTGTGTGTGTATATATATATATATATATATATATATATATATATATATATATATATATATATATGTGTGTGTGTGTGTGTGTATATATGTATGTATATTTGTGTGTGTGGTTGTGTGTTTGTGAGAGTGTGTGAGAGTGTGTGTGTGTTAGTGTGTGTGAGAGTGTGTATGTGAGGGTGTGTGAGAGTGAGTGTGTGTGAGTGAGTATATATATATATATATATATATATATATATATATATATATATATATATTTGAGTGTGAGTGTGTATATGTATATATATATTAGTGTGTGTGTATATATATATAGATATGAGTGTATATATATATATAGGTATGTGTTTATATATGTATTAGTGTGTGTGTGTGTGCTTGTGTGTTTATATGTTAATGTGTGTGTAGATATATATGTTAGTGTGTGTTGGTATATAGATATTAGTATATATGTTAGTTAGTGTGTATATATATATATAAAGTTATATATATGTATATATGTGTGTGTGTCCTTGTGTTTGTGTGTGTGTATGGTCGTGTGTGTGTGAGAGTGAGAGGGGGGAGGCAGGACAGTACAACAGCAGCAGTAGCAGGTTTATACAGCAGCAGCAGCAGCAATAAAATGCAACAGCAGCAGCATCATGTAAGGCAGCAGCAGTAGCTCAGCAGCAGTTCAGCTGCAGCAGCAGCAGCAGCAGCAGCTTGCTGCCAGGCAGCAGCGCAGCGCTAGTAGCAGCAGCAAGCAGCGGGGGGTAGCAGCTAGAGTAGCGAGTGAGAGAGAGAGTTATGGATATATTTATATCTATGAATAGATAGATAGATCTAAGTGATATATAAATAGTTAGATAGATAGGTAAATAGATAGATAGTTAGATAGGTAAATACTTGATAAACAGATAGTTAGATAGATAGATTTTAGATAGATAGCTAGATTGATAGTTAGATCAATAGTTAGATAGATACATGGATGGATAGATTAATGGATTGATAGATAGAATTTTATAGATAGATAATAGATATATTAGATAGATAGATAGTTAGATTGTTAGATAAATATATGAATAGATAGTTAGATAGATACGTAGATAGGTAGTTAGATAGATGGATAGATAGATAGGTATTATATATATGTATATCTAAGTGTATATATATATATATATATATATATATATATATATATATATATATATATACATATTGAGAGTGTGTGTGGGTATGGGTATATGTGTGTATGTGTGTATGTGTGAATAGGTATATATATATATATATATATATGCATAGGTACTTAGATATGTATAATATATGATAGATATATATTTTCTAGCCTAGATTATTAACTAGGAGCATATCTATTAGCCTAGATAGCTAACTACAGGGGTAGTTAGCGAGGGTTTAGTGAGGTATCTCAATACCTTGAGATATCCAAGGTATTGGGTTTCGAGCGGGGTTTTTGAGCAATTGCCTAGATTTGAGTTTAGAGATAGGTTTTTATGTATATGTGTATATTTATGCGTGCTAGCATATGTTTTAGCGGGTATAGGCGGCGTATAGCGTAGGGTAAGGTATCGGATACCGAGGGTATCCCGGTATCTCAAGGAGGCGAGTTTGAGGGTTTATTAGCTTAATGACCTAGTTTTGGCCTAGAATTTCAGGAGCACCCTAGTTTGACCTAGACTTGACCGTAGTTGACTCGGTTGACCGCCAAAGTCAACTTTTGACCTAGATTTGACCCAGAGTTGACTTTTTGGACCCAGAGTTGACTTTTTAACCCAGATTTCACCGGTTTGACCCGTTTGACCTAGAACGACCCTAGAAGCCTATTTTTAGTTATTTTATATCTGTTTAACTCATTAAAAACCTATTTAACCTTGCTTTTCATAATAGGTCCCTGCGACACCAGTTCGGATCGCCAGTTGCTCATGACGTCAGGCGAGTACATTCTCTGATAGTTTTTATTATCTGATGATTATTATAATTCAGCTTCTAGTATAGTATCATCTGATTTTTCTGGCACAACACGGGACACTGACTGGTATTTCTGGATTCATTTACTTGCGACACATATATTTCATATTTTTGGCCTCTATTCTGGAATCACTACTGGCATCACTACAGGCATCACTTATGTTTTAGGCTTGACTCATCTTGATTTACGTGTCAGGTCTTGGATTCACTTGTATTAGTCAGGGCGGGAAAATACTCGAGTAGACATGTAAACATTCCCATCTGGAATCATCAGGAATCACTCCCTCTGGTCTAATCTGGAATGATAGCAGCCGCGCACCCAGTGCGCGGTGAGCCGTACTTATCCCTAGCCGTTTACATGTCGAAACAAGTATTTCAAAGACACCGAGTTCATTCTTTATAGTCTGGACTCACTTGCATTTCTTGCTGGTCTCACTTATAGTTTCTGGACTTGACTCTTTTCATGTATTTCATGCTGGACTCACTACACGTTCATGTGCACGGACTTACTCTTAGTTTAGATTTCTTGTATCTTGTAGTCATTACTATCTTGCTTCTGATATTCATGCATCTTTATCTTTATGCACCAGTGATATGTATATTTTCTTGTTTCATACTTGCTTCATTCTTCTTGCTACTTGCTATAACTGTTTTATAGTTTTTATCATTTAAATGGAACTGCTGTTAGAGATGTAATTGCTCTAGTCCTGACTGGACATTTTTCTAGAGTATCCGGAGGATTGGTGTCCGATATTTTATGGACCTGAGCCTGTCGATGGTGCAGACAGGGACCCTCTAGTTTAGGAGTGATTTTCGGGTTGGTAGCCAGGATCACTAGGACCTTGTTATTGTTTTTATTAGCTTTTAGCACCGGATTTATCTCCGGTTGTGGTTTGAGACTTTGTTTTGTATATTATTTGGATGATGTATTATTATTATTGATGTTGTGGTGGTTTTTAGTAGCAGTTGTTTAGTCTTTGTAGTTGTTAGTCTTCTGTGTTATTTTATCGTGCTTAGATTCGTGATTGAGTACTTGGTTATCATTATGATATTGCTCCTCCGTTTGGAGTTGAGATCTTGACAGGTTTATATATATTGATTGCGTGAGATTGTTAGCTAGATAGTTGACCTAGACAGCGTTCTACCGCCGATGCTGCGGCGTAGGCTGGACGTACCCATGACTCTTGCCCGATTTTTCGGGTGCAGGTCGTGACACAAGAATACTAAGAAGCTACTACTCCTGGGTCAACTGTCTCAGTTAGGATAAGTCCCTCCTAAACTAGGGTCTCAGACTCTAAACCCACAACATCCTGGGGTCCATAATAGGTAGGGTACCACTCCTCAGTGTCATCTGAAAAAATATATCCAGTCATAAAAGGAGCAGAGTACATCTCTAACAGCAGTTCTAATCAATGATAAAAATTATGTAACCGTAAATAGATGTGAATATACAAGATGCACAATATATACAAGAGATATATATACAATAAGAAAATACTGGAAATATTACAATAATGAGCAATATGTCAATGAGCAAGAATACTAATGTCTAAGTGTGTGAGTACTAGCTTTAACATGTGATCGACTTGGGAACTTGATACACGAGATACAAGATTTATGGCCTGGCTAATCATACGTGCGGTGTATGATTAACACTATTCAAGATAACAAGATGGGTATGATCACATATCTACACTACATGCTTCCCACCCCGACTGGTATAATAGATCCAACCATGGTACGCTATGGTACGAGATTCCCCAAGAAGATAACTAGTCTCCCCGAGAATCAGTGTCTATACATGTACAAGATAATCAATGAAACAAGGCTTGCACAATATACACCATATACCAAGGAATAACATCTCATGACGAGATCCGGATATACCAATCCGTGTAACCATCGTGTCAAGAGAACATGGATATCTACACTAGATACAATGAACATAGAGGATATCATAAATGAGAAACTATCAGAGAATGTACTCGCCTGAAGTCCAATGAATAGTCTCACCGATGTCTGATACGGTGCCTCGAAGAACTAGATATGGAATACAACATCAATACAAGGTTCTGGGAAGAAAATAAGTTAAACTAGTCAACTTCTAGGTCAATAAGTCAATTCTAAGTCAAAAGTCAACTATGGTCAACTATGGTCAAACTACGGTCAACTATGATCAACTACCTATTTCTAGGTTGCATAAACATAATACAAAAATAATGGGTCAAGATAATAAGGTCTAAGCCAAGAAACCCACATCTTAAAAGTTAGGATACCGTATCTCCGGATACGTAAATTCCAAGGTAAACATCACAATATATATATATATATATATATATATATATATATATATATATATATATATATATATATATATATATAAATCAAACAAATATTAATAATAATATAGAATCACAATTACAACATTAATTAGGTACCGTGGTTTTGAACCAACTTAGTATCTCAACAAAATCACAAACTTGATACCCAAACCCCATATCTTGGGTATCCCCAATTACCTTGGTTCCTCAAGGTAATCCCCAATACCTTGTTATATTAACTACCCGTATATATATATATATATATATATATATATATATATATATATATATATATATATATATATATATATATAATATATACTAAATATTATAGATATAAGAAATTAGCAATTAAGAATACATTGCATCAATATTAATACTAATATATATATATATATATATATATATATATATATATATATAAGTATATAAATATATAAATATATAAACTGCCTACTGTCGCTAAAAACTGTGCTGAAATACTGATATTCTGATACGCTGCCGTTTTAGTGACAGTTCTGCCTGTCGCTGAAACTACCGTCGTTGTTGCTGTTGATTTCCTTCAATGCTGCTGCTACTTATTCCCGCCGCTGTTGCTGCTAATTAATGACAGCGGCTGCTGTCATTAATATCCCGCCACTACTACAGCGGCTGCTGCTGTATTAAATGACAATGGCTGCTGTTATTAATACCCTGTCGCTAAAAATACACACACACACACACACACACACACACACACACACATATATATATATATATATATATACCAATAAACTATAATTACAACCCCTTATTAATATGTACATATTATGACATAGCCACAAGCACACACAAACATAAATACATTTATAATATTCAAATGCATATGTATAAATAACCATATAGCAATTATATATAATATATTTATCCAATTAAATATACATATATACATATTGTCACATCATACATACATATTTACACACAACACATATGCATATATATTTATACATGTAGCTACATAATATATATATTCTTAGTACATATATAATACATAGATCTAGGATATAAGAAGCACAATTATATATACTATAATATATATAATAATATATATATATATATATGCATAAATATAATCTACATGAATTAAGAGCACAAGAATTAGATCTACATATAATTACACAACAAATAGAGAGTATCACACCGTATCCCACTAGATCCAGGATACGCATGTGACACGAGTCCACCACACATCCAATTGTACCCCGAAGGACACAAACAAGTCACATATATTATTTATGAACAATACGAAGAGTCAAAAATAGATCTACGTGTCCGTGTCAAAATATGACATGTACAAAGTCCCGTGTCGGAGGAAAAATCTCCAAATCAATATGTATCACCAAATTGTTGGGATACGACCTACACGTATCCAATTATGGACACGACACTAGCCCCAAACACCCAAGCACATGCCAAATTGATCTATAGGATCAATTGACACACACAACAGTTTTCAATCTCGGAATTCCCCCAAAATTGACACAAAAAGTACCATAACTTTCTCCATAGGCCTCCTATGAATACAAAACCAAATCCTATGGGTAGCCTATGCATATGGGTTGATTTTTCATGATTAAATATCAGATTTAGAACTTAATTTAAGGGAAAAAACTGAATTGTACCTATTGGGAGATGGATTCCCAATGAAACTTCCAATTGAGATAAAATTGCCTCCAACTTGTAGATCCTTACTCCTCTTTGTAGATCATTGCTTCCTCTTTCTAGATCCTTGCTTCTCAAGTCTTTAATGGTGATTTGGGAAGGAATTGGAATAAAATTTGGTAGGAAAATGAAATGGGAATGAAGGAATTTGGTAGTGGAAAATTCTAGATCTAGTTTTGGAATGAAAATGTGAGAGAATTTTCTCCCTCTTTATTAATAGGCCGGCTCCTATTTCCCCTCCCTCAAGTTATCATGTAATATCCATTATACCCCTTGGGGCCTCTCGTGAAGAAATAATTAAGGAAGGAAGCTTCTAGTCTAATGATTTAATTAATTTAATCCATCTCCTTAACAATGGGCCTTCTAATTGGGCTAAATCTAACTAATTAATTCATGTTGGTCCATGGGTCCAAACTAAACTAGTTAGGTCCACTAATACAAGTCCAAATTAAATAATTAACATCTAACAACAATTAAATAATACAACAAATAATTATTTATTAAGCACAATATTTAATAAATATAAAATTACTAAAATACTATTTTCTAAAAAATATGGTAGTGACACCCTCGACCACCACCTCCACGGCCAGCACCACCACGATGACCACATCCAGCACCACCACCTCCACAAACTTCACCACCCCCTCGACCACCACCTCCACGGCCAGCACCACCACGGTGACCACATCCAGCACCACCACCTCCACAAACTTCACCACCCCCTCGACCACCACCTCGAGCAACGCCTCCCTCACACAGTCGAGCACCCCCGCCACCTCGGTTAACTCGCGCACCACCCCTGGGGTCGACGCCATCCCTGACCGAAGCCACAATATCGCCGCTGCCACCACCCGCAGCCACCGGGGTAACTCCTCACCCTTCTCATTTTTAGTGTAGTTATGTTGTTATGCTAAGAGAACCTAGTTAGGGTTAGGGTTTATGAATACTTTATGCATTTTTATGATGGATATTGAGGAGTAGGTATATAAATGTGAAATGGTGTTGTAATAATATAATGACGGTTATTTATTGAGAGCTTGATAATTAATAACTATTTTATTTGAGGATGAATAAATTGAATATACAAAAAATGTCTGTGAATACAAGGATGGTATGGTTGAGGATGAGCATAGCTTGAACGACTGAAATTACCGTGATAAATTTTAGGGGATTGGAGATTTGGTTTGATGACGTTATAC
Source organism: Iris macrosiphon (assembly GCA_036927795.1). Classification (NCBI taxonomy): domain Eukaryota; kingdom Viridiplantae; phylum Streptophyta; class Magnoliopsida; order Asparagales; family Iridaceae; genus Iris; species Iris macrosiphon. Next base: position 174,702,235 of record JAYESA010000009.1, read on the forward strand.
TGATTATTGATCATATTTGATACAACGGTCCTTTAGTCAACTTAGGTCAACCCTCTAGTTTAGTGTCTATGTGAGTTATATGTAACTAAGACTGAAGCCTATGCTAGACTGTGTCACCTCTTATTTTAGAATAGCATCATGATAGTTTATTGATTAATCTTATATATCGTCTCTAGGTACTTTGGGATTCGCAGACTTGGACGTTGTACCGGAGCTCCACCTTCAGCATCCGGATCCAGGCAAGTGTACCTTGCCATCCTGTATCTCACTTTTCAGATTACCATTTATTTTATCTATGCATTGTGCGGACTTTGGATCAGAATCGTTACTTAGCGTCCGGGTCGTAACCGGATGTAGACGTTCGTTGGTAACGTCTGGTAACGATTGATAGATGTTTGCGATACCTTGATGTACCTACTTGGTTACATCGAAACCCTAGGACACATTAAGACACCGTCATCGTGCCAGACTTCCTGTGTCCTGATACTGTCAGCATGACCGAAATCTGGGATGACTTTAGGGTCGTGATTGTTGATAGTTACTTCAGTATGATGAGACTGTTAGATAGAGGTTCAGGTTCAACGAACACTCGTTTACCGCTTTGGGAGGAAAAGACAGTTACTAGATGTTTGGGCTACTCTGTACGCGCTATATATATGTATATGTCCTATTTATTTAGTGTTTCTGTATCCGGAGTCATGGTATCACCCGTGTGACTCTGTGCTCAGAGCTACGGTACGTTCCGTGTGTCTCTGTGTTCGGAGCTACAGTTTTATATTTGGACAGCCCACGCGTCGAACATTGTCTTCAAAGTTGTGTCTCACTTAGGTGGTTATGCTAGATTACACCGGCGTTGCACTTGTTTCTTTTTGTTATACTATGACATACTATTTTTGTACCTTGTTATGTCCCTCTGAGGACCTGGTTTCCTTCCAGGCTTAGGCGAGGAGGACTACCCGGAGGAGTACGGTCTGGGTGTATATCCAGGAGCAGGACCTGTTGTAGAGGACGAGATCCTTCCCGAGGACTTCGTTTGATCTCTGGTAGTGACTTCACCTTGGAACGGTATTACTATATAGCTTTCAGATACCGTTCCTAGTTATCTTACTACTTTCCTTCATTTCAGTATTTGTATTAGCGGATTTGTTCCCATGTGACACTACTCGTATTTGTATTATGATGCTTTTCTTGTCTTATTTCCCTTCTGCACATTAGTAGTTATGATTATCTCTATGTGCTCTATATTTTAGTATGACTGTGGATGAGATTTAGTTTCACTGTCTATGTGTTATATGTTGGATTTTGTCATTGTACTTTAAAGCTTAGGTTCACTCCGTCGGGTCCATTAGATTGGGATGTCCGTCGAAGTGTACCTGCTGACCATTGCCACGTGGCTCAGTTCCTTATATTTGGAGCTTGGGCGTGACATAGTTTTTGTGGTGGCCCATGCAGGTCAGATTTAAATCGTCTTGGTTACCTGACTGTGCCAAGCGAGCCTGCAATTTAGGAATAGATAGTAGGAATCTCATCTACAAGCTTGAGTCCTTCACAAGATACCTCTATTTCGATTTTCTTTTGCCAATTTGCATCTTTTTTAATTCCTCAACGCTGATCTTAAATATGACTTCTTTTTAGAGTTATGAATCTCCATAGCGGACGTGTCGCGCAGCCGGACGATGTCCCCCATGACGCAGAGTCATCAGGGGAACCGGAACTGGGGCATGTTCTTCTATTGACCCCAGCTCTCCAGGGATAGTCATCTGGACAACCAGAGGTGCCTTCGGACGGGCACCAGACTCCGCATCATGCAGGTCACGAGGACCAGAGGATCGTAAGACATGAGGAGCAACAGTTGCCCCCACCACCTCCATTTCCTCCACAGATGCTATACACGCCTTTTCCAGCAGGGCAACCCATGGACGGGTCGTAGATGTTTCAGATGGTCTACGCTATGATACAGGCCCAACAGCAGGTCCAACAACAGGCCCAACAGCGCCAGGCTAAGACATTGAGGGAGAGTATTGTGACGGCCTTGGGACAGACGTCACCACCAGCTCCCCAGTCGAAGATGGGGTCTGTCATAGACTTTCGTCTTATGATACCACTTCCCTTATCTAGCACGGAAGAGACGACGGAGGTTCATGCGTGGCTTACCAGCATTCAACACCAGCTGGAGGCAACCGATCTTTCGAGGCATAGATGGATGACCGCTGTCAGGATGCAACTTACCGGCAATGTTCATCACTGGTGGCTCTCAGAGGAGGAGCGTTTAGGGCCCGATCGGGTAACATGGGAGGAGTTCTCTAGGCTCTTCCAGGAAATGTATACACCTTCCACTGCCAGAGCAGAACTTCGGGATAGGTTCCAAAATCTCAGGCATCGCAGTTTGACCATAGAGGAATACAATGCTGAGTTCCTCCGTTTGAGCCGATTTGCACCGTACTTAATCCCGACCGAGGAGAAGAAGGCCGAGAAGTTCTATGAAGGCTTGAGTTTCGAGACGCAGAGATTTATTGAGTCTATAGCCCCCACCTCCTACTCCGAGGTTTTATTAGCAGCTCGACGCCAGGACCGCATCAACAAGATGGAGGCCAGTCTGAAGCGCTCCTGTGCATCGTCATCATCAGTTCGAGCTCTGCTGGAAGGACCTGCAAAATGTTCCATAGTACCGCAACAGCAGAGAGCAGCACCCCTGCAGGGACCAGTGATTCCGATATCCCAGTACTGCGGCAAGAGGAGACATTTATTGAGGGACTGTCGACAGAGGTTGGGAGTATGCCTGAGATGTGGGTCAGACCAGCATGCAATTTGGGATTGCCCAGACCAGAGGGCTCCAGTACAGATGGTTCATCGGCCAGCCTTGCCAGCACCGAGGCCTTACCAGCAGCCTCCTGGACCGAGGCCGCCCTACGCTGGAGCTGGGGCACTGCGACCACCAGCACTATGAGGAAATCAGATGAGGCCACCCTTGGCCACATAGGCAGTTCAATTCCAGCAGGCTCGACAGCAGCCGAGGGCACCAGCACTAGGACATGGCCAGGCCTATGCGATGACCATTGAGGAGGCAGAGACATCCAGAGAAGTGATCGCAGGTACTATCTTAGTAGCTTCATTACCAGCAGTAGTATTATTTGATTATAGTGACACACACTCTTTCATAGCTGCTAGTTTTGTGGCCACCCATAGAGTAGCAACGCACCCCTTGCGAAGATTAAGAGGATTCTTACGGGTGGTAGAATAGTACAATTTAGCGACACTTGTAGATCTTGTTCAGTAGTTATTTGCAGGCGAGAGATGTGTGCCCGATTTTTGGTCTTCTCCATGCCGGACTATGAAATTGTCCTAGGCATGGATTGGTTGAGCCAATACCACGCAACGCTAGATTGCCGACGTGGTTGCGTTATATTTAGACCACCAGATCACCCTGAGTTTGAGTTTCTTCGGGGAGCCCAAGAGCATGGCGTCCAACCTACCTTAGCGACACACATTACAGAAGGTAAACCGGTGTACCCTCACTTTATATCATAGTTTGAGGACGTGTTTCCAGAGGATCTTCCAGGCCTGTCACCTGACAGAGAGATAGAGTTCACTATAGAGTTGACTCCCGGAGCCGAGCCAGTTACTTCCCCCGTCTACATACTAGCACCGAAGGAGTTGGTTGAGTTGAAGGTCCAAGTAGATGATCTCTTAGACAAGGGTTTCATTCGGGCTAGTGTTTCTCCAAGGGGAGCATCCATCTTATTTGTGCTGAAGAAGGACGGGACGGTACGTTTGTGTATCGATTACAGGACGTTAAATGCTGTAACGATAAAGAATAAGTATCCTTTGCCGCGCATCGATGATTTATTTGATCAGCTAAGTGGCGCATGTGTATTCTCGAAGATCGATCTCAGATCCGGCTATCATCAGATCAAGGTATGAAGGGAGAATATTCCAAAGACAACATTTCGGACGAAGTACGGGCACTATGAGTTTCTAGTCATGCCGTTTGGTTTAACCAACGCGCCAGCAGTATTTATGAGCCTGATGAACAAGGTTTTCCACCAGTACTTGGATAAGTTCGTGGTCGTATTTATCGACGACATCTTGGTATATTCCAAGAGCCAGGAGGAGCACGAGGGGCATCTCAGGATTGTGTTGGAGACGCTGAGGTAGGAGAGGATGTATGCCAAGCTCAGCAAATGTGAGTTCTGCTTGGATAGAGTACCATTCCTGGGACACATAATCACTAGAGATGGACTATCAATTGACCCGGAGAAGATCGCTACAGTGGATACGTAGCCTACCCCTACATCAGTTACGGAGATTAGGAGTTTTCTCGGACTTGTCAGATATTATCGGAGGTTCGTGGAAAAATTTTCGAGATCGTTTTGCCTATGACGAGGCTGACGCATAAATGTGAGGAGTTTATCTGGACTGAGGAGTGTCAGACGGCTTTCGATGAGCTGAAGAAGCATCTGACATCAGCACCGATTTTGACACTTCCTTCAGGATCGGAAGAATTTGTGGTGTATAGCGATGCGGCTGGAAGCGGATTAGGATGTGTACTGATGCAGCATGGCAAGGTGATAGCCTACACATCGAGACAGATGAGAGTTCATGAGAAAAACTATCCGACGCACGATCTAGAGCTAGCTATAGTGATATTTGCACTAAAGCTATGGCGGTACTACCTTTATGGAGAGCGGATTAAGATTTACACAGATCACAAAAGTCTGAAGTATGTCTACACTCAGAAGAAGCTCAACATGAGACAGAGACGATGGCTAGAGTTGATGACAGACTATGGTATAGTATTGTAGTACCACCCTGGCAAGGCGAATATAGTAGCATATGCCTTATGCAGGAAGCCCATGGCATACTTTTTCAGGACTCAGCGGCAATTGTTATAGGATCTTCAGGATCTCGGGATAGAGGTTGTATTGCCAGGCAGGGATGGACAGATGGCCAGTCTAGAGGTTCAGTCTACTTTGGTTGAGAGGATCAAGGCAACCCTACCTACCGATGCGAGATTCCGACGACTGCGAGAGAGGATAGAGGCCGGCATGCAGACGTGACTCCGGATTCATGAAAACGGAACATTGAGGTGTGGAGATCGCCTATACATTACGAGTGGCGAGCTACGCCAGGAGTTGATGACCGAGGCTCATAGCTCGATTTATTCTATTTATCCCGGAGGTACGAAGATGTACCGAGATTTGAGACAACACTACTGGTTCATGGGATGAAGAGGGAGATTGCGAGATTCGTGGCGAGATATTTGGTCTGTCAGCAAGTCAAGGCCGAATATCAGAGGACTGCAGGACTATTACAACCGCTTCCCATTCCCGAGTGAAAGTGGGAGTACATTACCATGGACTTTGTCACGGGATTCCCGAGGAGCCCTAGCAGGAAGGATGCAGTTTGGGTTGATAATAAACGGAAGAAATAAAACTAAGTTTATACAAAACCCTTTCTTAGGTTTACAAACAAGAAGTACTATTAATCCTATACGAGGATGTTAAGTACAAATTTTAATCTGGGTAAATATTGCTATAGGAGTCTGATCTGCAGTCGATCACTTTGTCCCTTGGACCACACGATGATGAAGAAGTGCCGTAGAAGAAGGAGATGCTTCAAAGATTGCAAGAGGGAGTGGATGCTTGATGCCAAAATCGTCGATCACTACTCTCTGTCTGAGCTCTTCTCTCTCTGTTCTTCGATTTCTTTTAACTCTTTCCGACCTTGGAATTTTTGACCCTTCGACCCTTTTTCCAAGTTTTTGCCTTTTCGACCCCGGACCTCTGTCAATAGAGGTTTCTATTTATAGGGTTTTAGTGACAGTAACCGTCCAGTCGGTGTAGAAGCCGGATAGTGGAGAGTATGGCACTTTTTATGCGGCGGTTATAATAACTGCTACCCACGTATAGATGATCTTCTGAGTAAGCGTGTGACGCGTGTCCCATTAGGAGATAATGCGTATAACTGCTGCGAAGATCACGACGTGCAAGTCACGTAGGTAACTGCCCATTGCGTAGAAAAGGTTGGCTTAGAAGCCAATAACTGTCACCATGGCGTAGAAGCCAAATAGTTGTCAGGTTGGCGTAGAAGCCAAGTGGTTGTCGAGTCGGCATAGAAGCCTAATAGGCGTAGAAGCCTTGTAGACGTAGAAGCCTGATGTTGTGTGGATAGGTAGCTAGCATAAAAGATAGCTGATCCTCCTTTCTTGACTAAGGTCTTTAGCGTATTCTGGACCGAATAGCCTTATCACGCACCAATGAAAATATAGCCCGAGTTGGCGTATTTCAAGGAGATAGCGTACATCGTGCTCCTTATAGCTGAAAATAGCCCAGAGGCATATTTCAAGGAGATAACGTACAACGTGCTCCTATAGCTGAAAATAGCCTGATGACGTAATGTGCAGGGGTAATGATGTAGACGTATTAGCCGTAATTATGGCTTGCCCAGTCTTTTGAGATATAATCAAATCTCGTGCATTTAATGCAAAGATCTGCCACCATTATGAGCATTAAATACAGAGACGTGTCTCGAACTCTGTACGAAGATCTGTCACCATTCTGAGCATTAAATGCAGAGACGTGCCTCGAGCTCTGTACGAAGAGCAGCTTTTGACATGGCAGTTCGTTTTGTCTTCTGCTGAGCGTAAAATCTCACATCTGCCTGTGTAAAACTAGGCAGCGTATTCTCTTGTATGCGTAAAAGCACTTTGTATCAGGGAAACGTCACTAAACGACGGTTTGGGTCTCTGTGCCGCACCATCATTACAGCCGTCGTCTGGATAGTCGTGCAGTACTCTTTGTCAAGAGTCAGGTTCACTGCATGATCTAACAGATTCATTCGAAGAATACGAAGCGTTCCTCGTACACTTCCATGCTGCATTAAAAGCGGATGAGTTTTACGCCATAAAGGCGGTATAATACCCTTTTTACGCCGAAGTAGTCTGGAAATACTGCATTACGCGGATTGTCCTTGAGCTTATATTTTACGCTGTACTAAGCGAAAAAGCTCTGTTGTACGCCGATGGCTCTGAAGTTATATTTTATGCCACACAGCACTGAAACACTGCGTATAACTCTGCAGCGTATTTTTTATGCTTCTACAAGACCCCCTTCAAAGTTTTCAAATTCCTCGTAATTTGAAACACTTTGAATGAAGCATGAAACGGTCAAGTCTGACTCGTTCTTCGAGGCTGATTTCTTGGCGGATTTTTGGAGATTTGTTGGGATTCGGTGTGTTCTCATTTGCCTATATAAAGGCTGAGGAATTAACCTGTTCTTCCCACATTTCCTTCACCACCCAGAGATAATTGCCGGAGTTCGTCAGGTCAACTTGAGGAAGAAGAAGATCATATTCTTCCAGCATGTAAGGAGCCGAAAAAGATGGCATCTTCGAGCAAATATCCTCTGCAATGATGGATCATGGAAGGATATCATAGCTTCCTTTGCTCGGGATAATCAGCAACTTCATATGACGATTCGTCCAGGAGAGAGGAAGGGTCACATTAGACCACACATCTTGCAAGCTGTATTTTCTTCCGTCGTTCGTGGACGAGGGCAGAAAAACTAGCCCTGTCTTCCAGTACTGAGTTGGGTCTAAAACCTCAACTCAATCTGTCATGGCGTATGGAGGATGGGCTTGCATAATTGATAAATGTCCAATTTTGTATCCTCCCGCCATTAATCATTTTCTTGTTAATCGGTCGCGGAAACCGACTAACTGCTGAAGAAGACGGATAAAGATCTCCACCCATGCGAGAACCTGGCAGAACAGATTCTGGGCGTGATCTTTTAAATGAAGATGGGGAATCCTTTGTAGACGGGATTTTCCTCATATGTAATCATGAAGATGAGAAAAAAACCCTTTGTAGACTGGATTTCCCTCATATGTAATCATGATTAATAAAATCGTCTTCTTTTATGCATTTGATTATTTGCCATATGTATTTTGCTGTGATGAAGTCTGAATATGTGTAGCTTCGACACGTCTGGATAATTTTACGCCAACTCTGATAGAAAGAGTATTTGGTCCCGTCCTGTCTTTTACGCATAACTAAAGATGCGCAGAAAGCTTGTTTAGCATTTAAGTCGAATATTCGAACTGTCCTGCTATTTGGAATGGGGAACTGAGTAGAATTCTGAACTGTCACTCTTCTGAGAAGGAGAATTATTATTCAGACCGTCGTCTTCAAGAATGATTTCCCGAAAATCCCTTGAAATAGGGCGAGAAATGGCTGTCAAAACTGAGTCGCCATCTTGAACTGTAGAGGAAATATTCAGACTGGATTCTGGATGAACTTTCAATCGACCCAAGAAGAAGAGTCATTTTCAATGCTGAACTCTGTATGCTTTGGGTACTTGGGATATTTTTAAGACCAAGAAGGAGCATCTTCTGCGTGAACCCTTGTAATTGGTCATCTTGAGATTTGTTCAGATATACGCATACTCTGGCCTGCGTATTTTAAGATATGCAGAAAGTCATAGATCCGTAGTGTAGATGAGCATAAAATCGTAAGTTTGTAGTCTCTCGAGTGTAAAAGATGCTGAGCGTAAGAGTATCCGGGCGTAAAACTGTAGATCTGTAGTCTCTGTAAAGAAAACTTCCGGGCGTAAGAGTATCCGCCTTCCCTGAGTAATAGGCTAACGTAGTCCCCAATCATAACCGAATATTAAATATTGGATTTGGTTAGGGATTCGAGGAGTCTAGCTGAACTCTATATATATCCCAAGGCTTTCAAAGAGAAGACTCTTCACCTGTCTTTTGCAAAAGAAAACCTTCGTCTCTTTTAGTACTCTCCTTCGTTTCTTCTCTAAGCATTCTGAGTTTTTAGCAATGGCACCAAAACCAATCTCCTCCTCTAAGGGAAAGAAGGCTGCCTCCTCTTCTCGCTCCTCTGCCCAAGCAAGAGCGACTCCCATCGGGCAGGGCGAACCTCGCTCTGAACAAAGTGTCCCACCGACGAGCTGTGCACCGGGCGTTATAGGTAAAGCTTTTGGGACGACAAGAACGAAGAAAATCTTTCGCACACGTTGTACGTGAACGCGCTAGGTCATCTTCTGTGCTGATAGCCTCTTCGAGGAAGATGCACAAAGATGTTTTATCTTTTACGCCCACATTTCTAATGTGTCAGCGTAAAAACTCTATATTTTCGCAGTCTGGCATAAAGGCTTTGACTGTCAAAAATTGGCGTATACTACAAACTTATTGTGTTACGCTCTGGATAAAAATTTCGGCATAATAACTCAAACTTTGGCAGTCTGGCGTAAAACGTAGACTGTCAGGTTTTTGTGTATACTGCCAGTCTTGAATTTTATGCCTTGGAATAATATTCCAGCGTAAAAAATTAAGTTTTTACAGTCTTAGCGTAAAAGCACAGACTGTTGCTTTTTGGCATAGGCTGTCAGATTGTTAGGTCTAGTATAGAAACTGACGTATTTTTCTTGTACTTTGTAGTTAACCTGCATGTATCTCCGTTGGCTGAGGTGATGGATTCTGCTGCTGGGGTGCTGCATTCCAATTACCTGGAGGATTTGTCCCATGTGACATTTCCTATTTTCGGGCCCCAGTATCTTGAAGGAAGGGAAACCCTGATATCGTCTCAAGGAGAGCGAATGCTGTTGAGCATGATCAACGGAGAGCCCCTGACGTCTATAGACGGGGTAAAATACATAAAACCAGCTTTCCTCTTCGGGGATATGATTGACAAACAATCCCAGACGAAGCCCAAGAAAGAAAACTGGGTTTTTCCTGTCGGGGGACCTGGTCTTGTATCTGTAACGCCCCGTTCCGCTCAAGCGGACTGCCGTCTCAAACGGCAATAGTGCAACTGTTCCGACCCGCCTTGCCTCAAACGAGAAGCAAAAGATATCCAGACTTGTCCCTACAGGAATCCGGCTTGGACTTTCAGAGGCTCGCTTGACGTATCGCTCTACCGAGGCAAATCATCGCTAAGGTGGGTGGCTACAGTAAACTTGTCTTTGCTTAGCCAGCACACATAAAATCTGGAATATTCATGCTAGTCGCTAGGTGATTCACCCCCTGCATGCTAATAAATCCAACGTTCCTAGCTAAGGGAATAATCCCAACTTGTATTGCTTGCTAGAACATGGAAAATGAAATACTGCTTATATATGTTCAGACCCTCGCATGCTAAGTCCCTAACGATTTCATCTCTCGGCTTACCTTCGGGCCCGAACAAACGTGCTGATTATGTTCCTTAGAAACGCATGCTTGTCTGCTTGTAACGTTGTCATATTTTCATCCAAACCCCGGAAGACTACTACGTAGTCGTTCCGTGCCTGAATGAACCTGCTAGTATCCGGGACCGTTAGGTCACCCAAGGCAGCCCCGAACCAGGGGAATGCATCAAGTATATCGTGAAATCGTGTTGTCTGAGATTGGTCAAATAAATCGTGTTGCCTGAGATTGGTCAAATAAATCGTGTTGCCTGAGATTGGTGAAACAAATCGTGTTGCCTGAGATTGGTTTAACCCTGACTTGCATGTCGCGGACAACTCGAAAACGAGGCATAGTTCCACGGACGGTCACCGGGGCACTGGGGCCGCTCCGATCCGGATGGAACTTCAAGTGTGGTTCATCGTGTGCAGGCGAGTGGTTTGCAGCATATCGTGTACTTGGTTGCATTCCACTTGGCCTAGGACCACATCATGTGTAGTCTATCGTGTGCTGGCGAGATGGTTTGTAATATATCGTGTACTTGGTTGCATTCTATCTTGGCCTTGGACTATATATGCAATCCATCGTGTACGGGCGAGATGGTTCATAGCGCATCGTGTGCTCTCGTTGCGTTCCACTCTCGTCTGGGATTAGTCCTTTATGGCTTTGCCAGCGACTCCTATTCATATAGATAAGTCATCCTCGCTTAGCGGCTATCCGCGTGTGAGTCACTACATCGCATCAAGAACAAATAAATACCTGAACGATCCTGTTAAAACGACCCTCGTGTTTGCATATGCTTGCCTCCTGAATGCTTATACTTGCCCGTGCTTGAATTAACATGTTTTGCCTCAATGTTTGCCTTGGACAGGGAAGGAGATGGTAAGTTGGTAAGTCTCGCCGTGTTTCCTCAAACATCGCACGGCGCACTGCCCGACACGTTAGGCTATTCAATATTTGCATGAAACTGATCCTAAGGCAACTAGAAAGACAACTTAATAGTTGTGCACGAAACCTGTATTACGTGTTTGGATTTGTCGAGCGGGCGAGTAGCTTCCCCACCAGTGCATTCAATGTACTGATAATCCACCAGTTTGTACGCAGGGTACGGGAGAACCTCGTTCGGTGCGGATGCCTCCAACGTGCGTGCTAAGGCGTGGACATCACTCCGAAGCAACGGTGCGTCCGGAACTGAAGCACATATACAAGACATAAGTTGTGAACATCGCCTGAACATCGCTTCTACAATCATTCCACAATTGTAGCCACTTGGCACGCTTTTACTGTTTCAGAGAGAGAGGCTTGAGCGACTTGTAATCTCGGCTATACGCCGCCTATAACACTTGTTAATATCAATAAAAAGAGCTTGCTTTACTTTAACTTGTGTTTCAATGCTTCCGCTATATTTGTCGACTCAGTGAACCTGTTACCGATCGCCTATGCGTTCATGACTCCACTGCACTCGGACAATCTGTGCGACTCTGTGGCTTAGAACTCTTATCACCAGCCAATGAATCACGGCCTTGCACGGGCGTGGCTCACGCTCGTGCGGCATCACGCCCGGATGGGTCAAGCGATCGTTCCGCGGGAGCGCTGGCGAGGGTGATTACCGCCTAGCGGGAACGGCCCATTGCCTGCGGGAGATCGGGGCGTGACAGTATCTGCCCAAGATGCTGAGAGATTACCCTATCTCGGCATTCTTTCATGCCACACATCCGAGGAGGATGTCATGGACTCTGACTCCCAATCTTCACGGCCAGCCGGAGAAGATATTTTATCAGAAGGGATCAGACCAAGGGTCGTTTGTGAGCCGCCCTTCTGGTCCAGTCATCCCTTTCAGGGGATTATTTCCGGACATTGTCCCGAGTGAAGACACTGCACTATTCCAGCCAGTCCAATTACCGACTTTCTACAATGACTTCATGGGGCATGGAGGAGTATACCCCAAGGTTAATCCTCGGACCAATGGGTGGCTTACCCCTACAAATCTTCGATGGGTTCGTTTAGCTGACTGGGCCCTGAAGAACTTTCAAACGGAGCTGAAGAGCATTGGTCTGTACGCAGCTATGAGTGCTACCAGTGTTGGGTTACCTCTCAACCCCAACCTGTTTCTGGCTTTGATGGAGCGATATATCTCGCTCACCGGGACTTTCGCCACTCCACTGGGGAGTTGGGATTGGCCCTTCACGAAATGGCAGAGATTTCAAGACTTCCAATGGGGGATACTCCTTATGAAGAGTATGTTCCCATAAACCGGGAGCTGGAGGATACAGACCCTCGGGTAGTGGCAGTGTACCAGGAGCTGATGTGCTACTATTTTGCGTGCACCGCCTTCTATAATGAGCCCTCTGATTTGGCTCATACCAACAAATGGGCGTCCTACCTCTTCTTCCATCAGGCTAGAAATGCTAAGCCAGACAAAGTCGCGGATAGCAATGATAGGCCTTTGAGCTTTATGAGCGTGCTTAGTGCTCAAGTAGTCGATGACCTTATTGAAGACGCTGGGGCTTCGGATCAGATTATCGACGAAGGGATAGGGAAATATCCTGCAGGCACTAAAGCCTACAGTTATTTGAGGCATTGCCGCAGGCCTCTGTCCAAGGAAGCTCAACTGGCTGGCTTCATCTCCATATGGCTACGCCGACTGGTAGTACCCGGCATTACATCTTCGGATCGCATCCTCCGTAACACCTTATGGCCTGCAGTGCATTTGGTGTACGGGGCAAGACTGGGCTTGCTCCCTACCATGGTATGCCGGATACAAGCTGGCCTGAGGGCCATGACCGATGAGCTGATTGCCGATGAAACACGGCGTGACAGCTTTCCCAGGGTAGAATTACCGTTCCTGTATTTGATGGGATGATTAATCTTTATAACCCCAGAGTGATGTCTCCTGGCTCTGGCAGTAGTTCGGGAAGTAATTTCTTGTTGAATTACCAGAATTATACCTGGAATATGACTACAGTTTTAGACTGTCGGCGAGCGTTAAATTTTGCTCACAGCTGGAAGCTCTTCTGCACCGTCCCCACTGTACATCTCAATCAACAGGGGACGCGACTTCAGGATTTAGGTGAAGGGAAGACCGTTCTTTCTCCTGAAGCTTTTTATTGGTTGGTCTGCATTAGACCTTCCCATTTATTGTACAAAAGTGAAGACCATTGCTTCTTGGAACCCTATCTGCCTAGTCGGTTCGCCAGGCAGCTTGGGTATGACCAATTGCATGTGGGCAATGCCATCACCAGCTTCAAGTCTAGGGGTGGACTTATTGATGGAGCGAGAGGATGGCGGTACTTCATAATGGGTTATACTAGAGCAGCTTTTACTGTGCCCGCGACTCCACTCTCCATGGAGTTGCGCATCCTCCATTCGTATGCCCAGTTTTATGTGGCAACCAATACCTTCCATCGCAATTTTGATATGCGTAGAAGGTTTAGGATGCCCTCTTCTAAGTCTGCTGGAAGAGACGAAATTCCCTCAGTTTTCTCTGACGAGGGTGAAGATTCTATCAATCCAGATGAGCCTTTGTTGGCAGTACCGAGAGGCGAAATACCTCCGCCTGCAGGGCCTCTGGTTATCTCTGGTAAGCGAAGGGCTCCTGTTCTGAAGGAGACTTCCCCTCGCAAGAAGAAGAAGACGGTTGGTGGCCCTGTCAGGACTTCCCACCCTGAGGTTCCTAGAAGTGAACCTGCTATTTCCCCTGTTGGGGATGATCCTTTGATTAGAGGTTCTTCGCCTTTTAGAGAGGGAACCTCTACAGTTTCGGCTGGCAGTGCCGGAGAATCTTTGCTTGAGGCTGCTGTCGCTGCTACCGCTTCAGGTAGTGGTACGAGATCGCCTTCGAGGCCGAGCCAAATAAGGATATCTTTATCCAGATCAGCAACGGGAGAAACCCCTGCCGCGTCTGTAAGTATACCCAGCGAGATTCCACCTGATGAACCTTGATTGGATCCGGGTGAAGACTTGGATGACTACCCTCAGTCGTCATTTGGTGCACCCTCCTCTCCAGGTATGACAGCTCGCTTAGCATCATTAAGAAATAATTTAGCTGTACTGGCAGCAGATGCGACATATATACCATCGGCCAAGGGTAAATGTCGTCTTTACGCCTCTTTTAGAAAAATTAACATCATGTTGATATTAACTTTCTCTTATCTTTTTTTCAGGGGAAGATATCTACGGGGAGGGCAGTGTTGACGCGCCTTTTGGCTCTGTTTCAGCTCCTACTGATGACATGGAGGTGCCCGACTTCGAAGAGGAAATATTTTTGGGTGCCGGCTCGACCAAAATAGTTCTGATATCTCGAGAGGAGGATGAGCCTGTCATTACGACAATGCCTCCTTTGAGTACGCCGGTTACTTCGTCCGTTGTTGGCGCATATTCTTTTGTCGCACCATCTGTTGAGGCGACGACTGTGGCAACATCGTCTGCAGACATTCCTGGAGGGAGATTCGCCGATATTGCAGCCACTCCTAGCGTCCATTCGGATCTTGCCATACTGATTGAGCAGTATAATAGTATTTTCTACACCACTTTAAAAAGCTGATATCAATGGTGCTGGAGAAGAATCTAGGCTTCGAGGCTCTGAGGAGGTCCTCTTAGTTTGCGATAGCGCCGATCAGAGACTTCAATGACGCTGGGAGAGCTGACACACTAGAGCAGATAGTTAATGGTTTGGAACAACCCATTAACGATTATTTGCAGCTAACTCGAGGCAGCATTGACGGTCTCGTTCAAGCTAGGTATGACTCCTTAACTGCAGAGCTTGCTGGGCAAATAGAATCTCTGAACAAATCCGTCCAGGAGCAGGAACAAGAGATGGATCAAGAGCGTGCCGAATTGGAATATGTCATTCCCCAGCTGACTCAGTACGAAGTCGAATATGAGAAAGAGACAGCGAGGTCCACAAATTGAAAGATGAACTCGTTCAAGTAGAGGAGAAGGCTCTCTCTTTGTCGGCATCTTGAGATGTGCTGAAGAATCGAATGGAGACCGCTCAACAGAACCTGACGCATGTGGGTGTCATCCACTCAGGTTTTGTACATGCTCGGTCCGAGCTATCTGCTTTGAACAATGAGACGGCAAGGTTGGAGCGGGCTCG
This sequence comes from Iris macrosiphon, assembly GCA_036927795.1. Classification (NCBI taxonomy): domain Eukaryota; kingdom Viridiplantae; phylum Streptophyta; class Magnoliopsida; order Asparagales; family Iridaceae; genus Iris; species Iris macrosiphon. Next base: position 174,717,506 of record JAYESA010000009.1, read on the forward strand.
CGCCGACGTCTTGAACTCCAGGGATGAGAGAATGGTTACTCTGGCGCAGCAGATTCGCGACTTAACTGCTCCCCCCAAATGATGTACTTTTTTGCTTTTTTTATGTAATTTTGCTCTTTTGGGAATAATAAAGAGGCTTTATCTGACTTTGTGGACCCATCATTTTGGAATATAAATGACAGGGTAGAGTGAAAGTAATATCAGAGGTAATATGGACGTAATATACTTTCGGTAAGCTTCAGCTGGACATATCTATTCAGAGGTTATATGGACATGATAGAATATGCTCCAACTAAAATTTGTACACAAAATACTATCAGAGGTAATATGGACGTGATAGGTCTTGAAGTTCCAAATTAGTTAAACATATCTATTCAGAGGTTATATGGACATGATAGAATATGATCCAACTAGTTTTGTTTTGGAAGTAGTATTGTCAGAATGAGATCTTCACCATACTCCATTTGAGCAAAGGAGGTTAAGCATAGTACCTCTTAAGGAATTTGTCGTTGATAGGAGCCATTAACAAGTCTTTATTAGGCTTGGCTAATCTGTAAGTGCCATTTGAGAACGTCGTCTCGATCACATAAGGGCCCTCCCATTTGGGTTAGAATTTATCCTTACTCTTGTGAGTAATAATCATTGGCCTTCTCACAGCTAAAACTAGCTCGCCAACTTTGAACACTCTTTCCTTTACTTTTTGATTAAAATCTTTGAAAATGAATGCCTGGTAGAACGCGATGCGCTGTTGAGCTTGGAGGCATTTTTCATCTAATCCTTCTAGCTCTTGAAACCTTAATAGGTCATTCTTTTCCTGTGTCAACTCATTAGCCACTGCTATTCTGAGTGACGAAATTTAAATTTCGATGGGGAGAACTGCTTCACTCCTGTAAACCAATGAGAATGGGGTACAACCCGTTGGTGCTCGTACCGTTGTGCGATATGCCCAGAGACATTCTCCTAGCTTCTCATTCCAATCTCTTTTGTTCGAAGAGACAAACTTTTTCAAGAGTTTGATAATGGTTTTGTTGAAAGCTTCCGCCAAACCATTAGCAGCAGGATTATATGCCGTAGAGGCCACATTTTGTATCCGATTTTTATCGCAAAATCGGTGAAACGCTTGGCTGATGAATTGAGGCCCGTTGTCATGTATTATCCTTCGAGGTATCCCAAAGCGATAAATGACATGATGCTTGATGAAGCTGATCACATTAGATGTCTTCACCTCAGCAAGAGGGATCGCCTCTGCCCATTTGGAGAAATAATCCGTGATGGCTAATATGAACCGATGACCTCTGAAAGAAGACGGGTGAATAGGACCAATGATATCCATACCCCATACTTCAAAAGGCCAGGATGCCACTGTAGGGTGTAAATATTCAGAAGGTTGATGTATAAATCTGCATGAACCTGACATGCTTTGCATTGTCTTGCATATTTTATTGCATCTGTGATCATAGTAGGCCATTAATAGCCCATCCTCCTGATACGATCATGTAGCTTAGGACCGGGTTGATGCGCTCCGCATACGCCGTCGTGAGCTTCACGGATAATCCGCTGTGCCTCGTCATCGGAGAGACATCTTAATAGCAGTCCATCGTAGGTTCGGCGATATAGACATTGTGAAGACGCATCAAAATAGAAGCGTAATGATTGTCTTTTGACGGATACTGCTTCTTTAGGGTCTTCCGGCAAGATTCTGTATGCCACGAAATCTATAAAGGGACTTCTCCAGTCTCTATTAGGAGGATCGGTGTTCACAGCGTAGCTGCGTTCTATGTGAAATTTATTTTTCACACAGAATAAATCTCTGTTAAGAAGGATCACCGAATTCTGCCTTCTTATAGGAATAGCTAAATCTGTAGCTAGACTGGCTAAGGCATCAGCTTCCAGATTCTGAGATCGAGGCACATGTTCTAGAAAGAAGCCTTTGAAAGACATAGCTATTTCGATCGTTTCTTGGTGATAAGGAATGAGGTCTGGATTACAGACTTCATATATTCCTCTGACTTGATTGACGATCAGCAGAGAATCACCGAAAGCTTCCAGAGATTCGATGTCCAATTCTTTAGCGACTTGGAGCCCGATTAGTAGAGCGTTATACTCTGCCACATTATTAGAACATGGCTCGCTAAGAGAATATGCTTGATAGATGATGAGTTTATCAGGAGTGACCAGGATAATTCCTACTCCTGAAACTACGTTTCCCCTGGGACCAGTCCTGGAGTCACCATCGAAGAATAGTTGCTATATATCACTTTCCATTGTGGAATTACATTCTGCAACTTCGTCGGGAATGTCCTCGTATAGCTTGGAGGTCTCCGGGATCGGATGAGCAGCTAGGAAATCAGCCAATGTTTGGCCTTTGATGGACTTCTGAGGGACGTACACCATGTCATACGGTGTTAATAACATCGCCCAAGTCGCGAGTCGGGAATTAAGAACACTTGGCTTGTTCATCAATACCCGAAGAGGATTGATCCTGGAGATGATATGAATAGTCTGGCCTGCGACATAGTGTCGCATTTTCTGAATGGCGAACATTAGGGCCAAACATTCTTTTTTCACTGGATTGTACCGGTGTTCAGCTCCGACCATCATCCTGCTTAAATAGTAGATAGCCTGTTCATGACCCTCATCGTTCTTCTGTGCGAGGAGAGCTTCCAGAGAATGATCCATTGCTCGAACATACAGCAAGAATGGTCTTCCTATGACGGGAGGCACCAGAACTGGAGGATTAGTGAAGTAGCGTTTGATATCATTAAACGATTGCTGACAGGCTTCGTCCCATACGAAGGATACACCTTTCTTTATGAGACGAGAAAAGGCTGACATCTCCCAGAGAGGTTGGATATGAATCTCCGGATATAAGCCAGACGACCTTGAAATCCCTTGAGTTTCCTCAGATTACGGGGTGGTCGTATTTCTAAGATGGCCTTGACTTTATCAGGGTCCACTTGAATGCCTTTAGCGGTAATGACAAATCCCAGGAATTTGCCACTAGATACACCCAGAAAGGACTTTGTAGGATTCATTTTGAGTTGATGTTGGCGCATCAACTCGAACACTGTCTTCTGGTCTTGGATGTGATTATCCTTGCGGCGACTTTTGACAGCTATATCGTCTACGTAACATTCTACTGTTTTGCGTAAATGCTCATGGAATATGTTACTCATAGCTCGTTGGTACGTAGCTCCGGCATTTTTCAATCCGAAGGGCATGACCGTATATCAATATACCCCCAATGGTGTTCGGAAGGCAGTATGTTTCTCGTCTTCAGGATGCATCTTGATTTGATTGTATCCTGAAAATCCGTCCATGAAAGACATACGTTCAAAACCGCATGTATTATCAATCATGACGTCTGTGATGGGAAGAGAAAATTCATCCTTGGGGCAGGCTGCATTCAAATCTCGGTAATCTATGCAGACACGTACTTTCCCATTTTTCTTCATGACCAGGACAACATTGGCGACCCAGTCGGGATGTTGTTCTTTCCGGATGAAGCCGCAGGCTATCAACTTCTTGATTTCAGCTTCAATGGCATCCATCATATCCGGACGAAACCGGCGTTGGTGTTGCTTCACAGGCTTCGAATTGGGCAATATATTGAGTTTATGAGTAGCCACCTTTGGATCAAGACCTGGCATATCCTTATAATTCCACGCATAGACGTCGATGTATTCTCTTATCAGCTGGATTATTTCTTTCCTTTCTTCTTCGGAAAGATTGTTACTGATAAATATCGGCTTTGGCGAAAGTTTATCCCCAACATCAATCTGGATAACTTTATCTTCAGTGGAAGGTTCTCTCTGCTCGAACTAGAGTTCCCACTGTATATCCATTTGCTGAGCCCAAGAGTCATTCTCAAACGGTTCAGATTCTTGTTCGTCTGCTTCGAAGGAATCTGCCAATACCGTATTTACTGATAATGCTCGTTCAAGAGCATCATATGAGCCGGAGGGCGACAAGCCGTTTTGAGAAGAGGAAAAGATATCCTCATTTGACTAAGAAGTTGCAAGGGAGGTGGTATACCCTAACCCGAAACGAGTTCGTTGACAGTGGGGATCACCGTGCAACGGCATTCTTCTGTCTTTTTCGTAGTTGAGGCCTGGTCCCAGCTTCAAGTCATAACCCATACTTTGCATAATCTTCAAAGCTTGCGGGCTGTATCTGTGAACCTGTATTTTACCAGCATCGTCATCGGGAGAATCTTCTTGTATAGTCGGTTTATTGCGTATGCGACCGAAGACTATTGAACGCTGACTGCTGCAAGTAGGCGGAACAATGAAGATAGAATCCTCATGTGGTCCATATATCGTGATGACATTAGATGATGACGCTACTTCCCACACCTACGGATGATAGGAATCTATAGCTTCCAAGAATTTTTGTGCTATAGGTTCTATATCGTTATGGGGAGAGGATTCCTGATTTAGAATTTGAGCGTCAATATACTGGAAAATAGGATCTTTATTATCATCAGAAACCACGTTCCTGGTTATATTTACATCAGCCGGTTGCTTACTACGCCGAAGGTTGATGACCAAGGGTAGAGGCTTCTGGTTCAAAGTAATTACTAGAGGATCACCTCCTTTTCCTGACTTGGTTTTGTTCAGGTGGATAGCCATGGGCTCCATGGCTTTCGGACGAGTAGTTCGCCCCTTCACCTTGATTGACAGAGGTTGCTTGGCAGAGGGTTCTTCTGGCACCCGGTGGGATTCCTTCTCTGTTTTGCCTGACACCTCCTCCATGTAGTCTTGAGTGTACAACATGGCATCAGAGTAGTAGGATTCTACTCCTTTAAACGGGTTAAGGTCAGCAAACTCCGTTTGTACTGTTCCTTGGGCATCTACATATTTAAAGCATTGATGTAGAGTCGAAGAAACGATGTTGTGGTCGTGGATCCAAGGTCTGCCCAGCAGAATGTTGTAGGATACCTCTGAATCAATGACATAACATGTAGCCACTGATCTGAGGTCGCCAATCTGGATCCTCAGACGAATCTTCCCCAACGGCTTACTTTTCCTGGCGTTGAAACCCACGATTGTAGTGGTGGTGTAAGCCAATTCGCTAGTAGGAATCCTCAGCGGTCTGAGCAGACTATGAGGAATGATGTTGATCGATGATCCCGGATCTATGTGAATCTGGTCAACCTCCATGGAACCGACGTATTCGGTGTAATAGAGGGGTCTGTCATGCCTGTTATGTTTTAACAGCATGTCATCTTGAGTGAAAGTGATATTTGGGACCACCTCCATCACACTATGGCATTGAGGACATGCCACTGGTTCTTCATCATGGGACTTGAGCTGGGTCAAGTATGCATCTGCCTGCATTAATGCTTCACTCAGGGCTTGATGAGTGTCTTTAGAAAGCCTGAGTAATTCAAAAATGGACAATCTGGCTGGTGTATGAGCCAACTGGGCCAGGATGTCGAAGTTATACGGCTTCTCTAAACCTTTGCTTTGAATATTCTTCAAAGGTTTATCGAAGCGCACTTCTTTTTGCTTCCCCTTGTCCGCCGAAGTTGGTCTCGAAGGACCGGCCTCTGGTATGGCAGGTTCCGGTTCTGAAGGCTTGGCAGTTGGAGCGTCTGCCGATACTTCTTCATGACTTCCTCCATAGTCCTTGAGGTAGGCTTTCCCTGAACGGGTTCTAGTAGCCAAAACCTCTTCTTCTGATGTCGAGGATACCGCAACCATATGACATGGTTTACACTTCAAGGTCTTCTTAGACTTAGCCTTAGCAGCTTGAGTCTCTTCTTCTATCTCTGATACCAGATCTGGATGAACCCACATAATCTCGCCCCACTGGGTAGTTAGGGGTACCAGGTCATGATTTTGACCCCTAGCTGGAGGAAGATTAACGATGTTCATCGTTGTCCGGGAAATAGGTATAACACCATCCGGGACTTCTTGGGGAGGCAGATTGCTAAATTGCAGAGAGATCATGTTGGCTGTGACCGTCTTCTCGCTGTTGTGCAGAGTGATGACCTTAGCATCGATCAGCTTCTGGATCTTCCTCTTCAGTACATAACACGCTTTTGTAGGATGGTGTATGTATCTATGGAAGATGCAGTACTTGGGGTTACTGGTACTGCCGACTTCATTAGGCCGCTTTACCTCTGGGAGGGTAATCTTGCCACTTTTGACGAGACACTCGAATATGCTCGGAATATCGTCGTCATCGAAAGAGTACAATTCAATGGGCCTGGAAGTTCCAGGTTTCGTCTGTGTGGTTGCCGTAGTATTTTGCCTGGACGTATTGATCGCCAGAGCTTCTTTTCCTTTGGAACCACGGGGATGGTCGCTGTTGGAGGATGACCTTTTGCCTCTATCGGAGGTAGAGATCATGATGACATTATTATGCGCCTTCCGACTGTTGTCCTCAGCGGCTACCGCTGAGATGACGAACGAGGGCCAATCATGGAACTGATATGGACCTGTGAATACCGAGATCACCGGAAGAAGGTTCTTCCTACAAATGTCCACCAATGCTGAGTCTGGAACTCCGGGAGGCATTTGCAAAGTGGCTTGACGAAAACATTCGATGAAAGTGCGAACGTTCTCTTTTTCCTTCTGCTTCACTTCGATGAGAGAGGACATAGACATGTCCATCCCTCCTTCATAGAATTGCGCAAAGAATAAAGTCTTAAAATCTTCAAAGGAAGTAATGCAGTTGTCCGCAAGACTACGGTACCACTGATAAGCCACTCCCAAGAGACAGCCCTTGAACACCCGAGTGAGGAGGGCGTCATTCCCTTGCAATAACACTGTCATCATACTGAAGTAGTTCATGTACTGGCTCGGTGATATCTTTCCCTCAAACAAAGCCATAGTCTGTGGTTTATATTTAGGAGGGAAATGGACCTCGTCCCAGATAGCTGGGTACGGCTGGTTGATTCCCAATTTCTTGAGCTGATCTTTGTGCTTCAAGGCATCAAATTGGGCTTTCAACTCCCGCACTGCCTGCATTGGATCTTCAGCCGGTAGCGGGACCACGGAGTGATGAGGGATCGGTTGTACTGTAACTCCAACAGTAGGCAGTACATTCTCCGAGTTAGGAAGTAGGGGAGCTGCTGACTCTTGATCTAGAGCAGGCTCCTAATTCGCGTTGGATGGTGGTAAGTCCACCCCCACACGTATCTGTCACGCCCCAGTCCCAAAAATACGTAGGACTAGGACACGTAAGCATGCCAGCCGCATGGATATGGCAACTCCAATATATGGAAACCAAATCCATACGTACGCTGTAATATGAATATCAAATCCACAAGTGGTATAAAATGTAATACAAGTCACAGGATAAAATCTAAATCTCATCCACCAAAATCATATAAAAATAAATAACCAGTATCTATGAAACTAGATCTCAATAAGAAGTATCTAAGGATGACAGTTGGATGGAAACAAATCTACTACCAACTCGAATATAAGAGCAAATACAAAATAAGTACAACACAATCAAACCCAATATAAGTATACCAGCTATCAATCACGGCTCGAAGAGAAGACATCCATGAAGCATATACAACCATCCAAATCTGCGCTCCTGCAAATACTCAAGAACAGATACACCTGGCAGCGGACCAGGTCCTCAGAGGGACATAACAAGATACTTAAACACATGCCAATAAAGTACTGAAATAAATATCCAATGGGTTGCCTAACCATCTATGTGAATGCAGTTTGAGAACAACTTTCTAACAAGTGAGCTATCTGGCTGAGAACTGGGATTGGCATGACTCTCTCGGAGAACCAGGGGCCTCAAAGGCATGTCGTCTTTTAAACGGCAGAGGCCCGCCAAGTAGTAAAGGGGTCATCACCGCCCGTATCTCCAGCGGAGCTTCCGGGTTACAGAAGGAAAAGTGTAAATAAGCTCAAATGCAGTACTTGTTGTTCTCCCCACCCCATGCTCTAAGCATGTCACATCCATGACACGATTTGGTCCATAGCCTATTCTTAGTACCCTAGCCCAATCCTGCAACCAAACAAGGACAAGGATGGGACCACCGTACTACAATAGGCTAAGTCCCTAGACCTCTAATAACTGCTAAGTCTACTAGCATGCAAAGTTTCTAACAGTAGTTATTCCTAACGCACGGCCCACACGTATAGGAGGCCAAACCCGCACGCAAGTCCGTGGTCTACATGAGACTCACAACTCGTGTAACAACTGTGTCACGGCCAATGAACCTAATGATGCTACATGATAATGGGGTAGTCTCATAAACAAGGTCAATGCAAATATATAAATAAAAACATATCGCGACGACACCGTCGCGCGCATTTTATATAACAGTTAAAATATATGAAATAAAGACAGAAAATAAAGATGCATGCAATATATGGAATATAAATAACAGTACAATGGCAAGGTATACTTGCCTGGCAAGGAAGCTGCAATGTACCAATAATCTGCTCCAGAAATCGCGCAGAACAAATCCAATATCCTATGTACACATAAATATAATACAATAGAATCATTAGTCTTTACACTAGCACATACACAACCACATTTACACTGGAATCGGGGGGTATACTAGGGGTAACACTAGTCATCTAACACGGTCAATTACGCGTTGAATTACGCGGGTGTCGTGTCTTCAAGTACTATACGAAATCAGTCAGTCAACTGACAGGTGTCTATGCCAGTACGTTAATGTACGCAAGGCGGACAAATTCATAAGTTCTTAGGGTCAACATGGTCAAGGTAAGTATGGGATAGTCCACGGTGTCCTAGGGTCGGTATGAATCAGAGTCCAAGTCACAGTCCAAATAGCCTATGTATTACAAATTTATCACGTCAAAAGATAATTTATTTTAATTTATTTAATTCTGGAATAATTACTCTAAAATCTTATTTTAATCTTATTATTCTTATTTTTATGTTAATTCCTAAATTTTGTCCAAAGATACTGAAATTTATCAACTCGAGACTCATGGCACGCAAATCGAGGCGATCTGTTGACCAAAAAGTCAACCGACACAAACTCGACTTTCATGCATGATTTCCTGTAGATTTCAGCATCAAAAACATATTAGAATATATGGCTCATCCGAATTCAAATTCGTTTGGGAATTATGGCACATACAAATTTTGTATTATGCACCGATGGTTAAATTCTAACCAAGAAGTTCTACAGAATTAACAGTATATAAATACTTCGAATTAAATTCTTGGAAAAATATATGTCAATGATCTCGACATTAGCTTTTCAAAACTTTAAACGGTTCATGATTCTGATTCCTGGTTCTCCCGCAATCGCGAAAATATTGAAATACGTCTATTTTCGGACATGCTGTGCTCTACGAATTTTCCAGAATTTAATACTCATAATTTTGTAAAATAAATTATATAATCAGAAATCAAACCTCAATATCTTTCTAACGCAAGAAACTAGGCCTCGTTTGGAGTCCGGAGCTATGCGCAATGGCTTGTGGAAGATGAAGGAACCCTAGATGGCAATTCTCCAAAATCTCTCTCTCTAAAATAATGGAATAATTAGGGTTATAATAATATATATATATATATATAGGGATGTACCTGCGGCTGAAAGGATACTTAAAGGTTGACACGTGTCATGATTTAATTGGATGGTTTTGGTTATATTATTTGTTTTTGATTTGTCTTTATCAAAATATTATTTAAGTCGTTTTAAATCTAAATAACTCCAAATAAATATTAAAATTAATCATAAAAATCTGGAAAAATTACAGAAAATATATTTTGAATTTAAAAACTCTAGAAAAATATTTCGGATAATTTTATATTCATAGGTTTACTACTATAATTAGGAGAAGCTCTAAACATTAGTTTTACCCATATAACTAAAAATAAATACTAAAATTATTCCAAAAATTCTAAAATAATTCTAGAAAATATATAATAATATTATAAATCCTGAAAAATAACGTGGGTCCATTCTATATTTCTGGGATTGCACAATAAATTCTACAAGTCCTAAAAATTAGTTATTAGCCTAAATAACTCCCAATAAATACTAAAATATTCAGAAAATTCTCGAAAAATTCTAGAAAATATATTTGACTATTTAGAACCTAAAATAAAATTTTGGAATATTTTTAAGTAAGTTTGAATATAAAATAAATTCTTCAAAGTCGTAGAAAATTATTAGTGTTACTAGTTTTTAATTAACTAAAAATTATGGAAAAATCCCAATAATCTAAAATAGCCTAAAAATAATTCTAAATAAATATTTATATAAGTAAATATACTAAAAAAATTATTTTCTAATTAACTAAGAGAATACTCTAAATAAATTCAACATCTATAATAAATATAATAATATAAAATATACACAAAATACCTATTTTGGGTGAGGGAGTTTACAATCTACCCAACTTAAAATAATTTCGTCCTCGAAATTAAAATAAGGCATAATTTGTTAAATCCTTCACATTCGTACATAAGGTACGTCAATCGCAATCTCTTTCAAAAATTTAAATAACAAAATCTATTCAAATCTATCGCGATCATTTCAAAATTAAGATAATCATTGTTCAAATCAAAATTCAACCTATTGTAATCTCTTCTCACTTTTCCAAATCATCAATATCCAAATTTAAATTGAATCTATATAATATCTTCAAGATTTAAATAACCCATATCAAATTTTACCTCACGATCTCCAACTATCATAATCTCCTCTAGAAGTAATTCGAGTCCAATATTATTCCTATTTTCACTTATAATTTTTGTATTCTTCAACTTTTTAAATTCCATTCACATCCTCAATATTTCAAATAGGTAGTCCAACCATCAAATTTTAATTCTTAATTTAAATCATCAAATTGAAAAATAATTTAAATGCAGTCCACCAATGTTCAAGTCTGAAATTATATATTTATCCTTCAAATTCAAATTGATGATTTTACCTTCAATACTCAAAAATTTAAATTATGTACTTAAGGTATAAATATTGGGTCCTCAATATCAAGATTTTTAAAATTCATTAATCATCATCATCTTAGTCATTCTTCTAAAATTCTCAAAATTAAAATGGTTTGAACCTCTCCCAATCTAATCCTACTCGATCACAATCTAAAAGAAATTCCTCTCGAGTTGCCAATGCACTGCTACCTAACTTAGAATTTACCCATCTATCACAGAAGGCTACATACTTTAAGAAAAATATTCCTTAATTTATTTACTCATGTCATTCAATCCCCAAAACTTCAACGCCGATTATATCATATATGATATGTCCTTAATTACGAAAGAATAATCCTCAATTATGTGATCGGCCTATGGGGTATATCTAGTACTCTCTGTGTATCAAACTTATACCAAGCATGAGGTTTCGTCTTTCCGAAATAAGGGAAGACGGAGATCAATAATAAAGAGTTCAAGGACGAGGTAATAGAATAGAAGTATCGGGATCAAGGCGTTTAAAGAATTCAAATAGGAATTGTCAATGCAGTTGTGGATTGAAGTCCTATTTTGGTAATTTCTATTCACATACTCGTATTAGTACGGTTATGTAGCCGATACGATACGCTCAGACATATCTAGAGGGCAAGTACAGGTGTCTACTAGTCAACTATATATCTCAATCCACGTAAAGCATCATTGCGAAGGGCGAATCAAGCGCACTATGGTTGATCAGACCGTAATACACTGATTCTGATTAGACAATGTATTAGTAGGCGTCCCCAATAATACATATCTCGTGATCAAGCTTGATAAAAGAGTAAGCTTGCAAAACTAGGCTATAATAGCAGCATAAGTCAAGGTAGTGCAGCAAATATAAGTACGCTAGATGATGATGAAAGGAGGTACAAATTAATTCAAGTTCACCAAACAAAAACAACTAAGCAACAATAATAAAAGACTCTACAATCCCTACAGTTATCATACAACCTCCTTGTCTAAGTCACTAGTCGACCAAATAGGGGCAAGGACCTTTAAATTCTATCGTCTGAATAAACACTGTCGTCTTTTGCTAGCATGCAATTAATGTCATTCAGTTACACTACAATAATGGGTCAAAAGACTATGTGATACTAGGGTGTGAGGTATACTACCCAACTTATAATAATAAAATAATGATATAATGGTCTTAAGAGGATCCTACCAAATAACCTTGCACATATAAATAAAACAGAAAATCTTATTAGGGTATATGAGGAAAGATCTTGGTACTGATTAGGGTATCCTATTTATATAGGTAATGGTCATCCTAAGTCTTAGTCATAGCGCTTATAGAGCAAGTGTCAATAGTAAGAATAGAAGAGTTACTAGCCGTTAAGGGAAAAGGGATCTAACTCGTATCGAGATGAGGGTACATGTTACACAATTTAAAAACTAAAGGATAATCATCAGGTTGCAATCTACAAGAATAACTTAAACTGTCAAGTTCTAACTACCAAGCACATAATGTTCAAATTCAAGATTATAACTATAATCCTAGCAAACTATGTGACCTTAACAAAGAAATAAATTACTTGGCCTACTATCAGAAGTGTCAGGTGGCACGAGTTGAAAGATGAAGTAAAGAACGTAATTTTAGTCGTCGCACAATTAGCGAACGTTAAGGTCACAGAGGAACAACATATGAAATAGAGGGGCTCTAGATAGCATCATGGTTTTCTAAAGGGAGTGGGGTGCTAGTTGCTATATTCGAGGTATGATCAAGGAAAAAGTGTTAATTACATTCCTCTAGGCTTCCTAAGGTGCTGTCTACTAATAATAAGACAATGATCTAAGTTTTATAGTTCTCCAATACTATCCAATTATGAAGGTTAGGTTCAGTCCTAATGTTCAATATTGGTTCTCTATTGGTTCCTCAATACTAGGGTCAAATATTATGGTAAAACTTCTAACTATCTCTAGTAGTGTCTATACTACTCTCAAGTCTTCTTAATACATCAAGGGGTAATGGTATACCAATCTAAAGATAAGGAATTCTAGGGTTCACTAGATATTCTAAACTTAGTGGTGTGTCTATATTCTTGTTGTATTCTTAATAGGTGTGCTACCCTAATTATCATTCTAATAACAGGGGTTCCTATATTCTAGCAGAAGGCTATACTTAAAGAACAATTAAGGAAGTACAAGAATCAAGCAGGATACAATTATTCAAATAGAACAGATAGGAGGAAGATGAATCATAGTCAATTGTGGATGAGATCCTATACTCTAGTCCTAGGTGCAGGCTTATTCGGTACAGTAACGTAACCGAGACAATATGCTCTCGACCTGCATGGGCCACCACAAAAACATGTCACGCCCCAGTCCCAAAAATACGTAGGACTAGGACACGTAAGCATGCCAGCCGCATGGATATGGCAACTCCAATATATGGAAACCAAATCCATACGTACACTGTAATATGAATATTAAATCCACAAGTGGTATAAAATGTAATACAAGTCACAGGATAAAATCTAAATCTCATCAACCAAAATCATATAAAAATAAATAACCAGTATCTATGAAACTAGATCTCAATAAGAAGTATCTAAGGATGATAGTTGGATGGAAACAAATTCACTACCAACTCGAATATAAGAGCAAATAGAAAATAAGTACAACACAATCAAACCCAATATAAGTATACCAGCTATCAATCACGGCTCAAAGAGAAGACATCCATGAAGCATATACAACCATCCAAATCTGCGCTCCTGCAAATACTCAAGAACAGATACACCTGGCAGCGGACCAGGTCCTCATAGGGACATAACAAGATACTTAAACACTTGCCAATAAAGTACTGAAATAAATATCCAATGGGTCACCTAACCATCTATGTGAATGCAGTTTGAGAATAACTTTCTAACAAGTGAGCTATCTGGCTGAGAACTGGGATTGGCATGACTCTCTCGGAGAACCAGGGGCCTCAAAGGCATGTCGTCTTTTGAACGGCAGAGGCCCGCCAAGTAGTAAAGGGGTCATCACCGCCCGTATCTCCAACGGAGCTTCCGGGTTACAGAAGGAAAAGTGTAAAGGAGCTCAAATGCGGTACTTGTTGTTCTCCCCACCCCATGCTCTAAGCATGTCACATCCATGACACGATTTGGTCCATAGCCTATTCTTAGTACCCTAGCCCAATCCTGCAACCAAACAAGGACAAGGATGGGACCACCGTACTACAATAGGTTAAGTCCCTAGACCTCTAATAACTGCTAAGTCTACTAGCATGCAAAGTTTCTAACAGTAGTTATTCCTAACGCACGGCCCACACGTATAGGATGCCAAACCTGCACGCAAGTCCGTGGTCTACATGAGACTCACAACTCGTGTAACAACTGTGTCACGGCCAATGAACCTAATGATGCTACATGATAATGGGGTAGTCTCATAAACAAGGTCAATGCAAATACATAAATAAAAATATATCGCGACGACACCATCGCGCGCATTTTATATAACAGTTAAAATATATGAAATAAAGACAGAAAATAAAGATGCATGCAACATATGGAATATAAATACAGTACAATGGCAAGGTATACTTGCCTGGCAAGGAAGCTGCAATGTACCAATAATCTGCTCCAGAAATCACGCAGAACAAATCCAATATCCTATGTACACATAAATATAATACAATAGTATCATTAGTCTTTACACTAGCACATACACAACCACATTTACACTGGACTCGGGGGGTATACTAGGGGTAACATTAGTCATCTAACACGGTCAATTACGCGTTGAATTACGCGGGTGTCGTATCTTCAAGTACTATACGAAATCAGTCAGTCAACTGACAGGTGTCTATGCCAATACGTTAATGTACGCAAGGCGGAAAAATTCATAAGTTCTTAGGGTCAACATGGTCAAGGTAAGTATGGGATAGTCCAAGGTGTCCTAGGGTCGGTATGAATCAGAGTCCAAGTCACAGTCCAAATAGCCTATGTATTACAAATTTATCACGTCAAAAGATAATTTATTTTAATTTATTTAATTCTGGAATAATTACTCTAAAATCTTATTTTAATCTTATTATTCTTATTTTTATGTTAATTCCTAAATTTTGTCCAAAGAAACTGAAATTTATCAACTCGAGACTCATGGCACGCAAATCGAGGCAATCTGTTAACCAAAAAGTCAACCGACACAAACTCGACTTTCATGCATGATTTCCTGTAGATTTCAGCATCAAAAATATATTGGAATATATGGCTCGTCCGAATTCAAATTCGTTTGGGAATTATGGCACATACAAATTTTGTATTATGCACCGATGGTTAAATTCTAATCTAGAAGTTCTACAGAATTAACAGTATATAAATACTTCGAATTAAATTCTAGGAAAAACATATGTCAATGATCTCGATATTAGCTTTCCGAAACTTTAAACGGTTCATGATTCTGATTCCTGGTTCTCCCGGAATCGCGAAAATATTGAAATACGTCTATTTTCGGACATGCTGTGCTCTACGAATTTTCTAGAATTTAATACTCATAATTTCGTAAAATAAATTATATAATCAGAAATTAAACCTCAATATCTTTCTAACGCAAGAAACTAGGCTTCATTTGGAGTCCGGAGCTATGCGCAATGGCTTGCGGAAGATGAAGGAACCCTAGATGACAATTCTCCAAAATCTCTCTCTCTAAAATAATATAATAATTAGGGTTATAATAATATATATATATAGGGATGTACCTGCGGCTGAAAGGATATTTATAGGCTGACACATGTCATGATTTGATTGGATGATTTTGGTTATATTATTTGTTTTTGATTTGCCTTTATCAAAATATTATTTAAGTCGTTTTAAATCTAAATAACTCCAAATAAATATTAAAATTAATCATAAAAATCTGGAAAAATTACAGAAAATATATTTTGATTTTAAAAACTCTAGAAAAATATTTGGGATAATTTTATATTCATAGGTTTACTACTATAATTAGGAGAAACTCTAAACATTAGTTTTACCCATATAACTAAAAATAAATACTAAAATTATTCCAAAAATTTTGAAATAATTCCAGAAAATATATAATAATATTATAAATCCTAAAAAATAACGTGGGTCCATTCTATATTCCTGGGATTGCACAATATATTCTACAAGTCCTAAAAATTAGTTATTAGCCTAAATAACTCCCAATAAATACTAAAATATTCAAAAAAAATTCAGAAAATTCTAGAAAATATATTTGACTATTTAGAACCTAAAATAAAATTTTGGGATATTTTTAAGTAAGTTTGAATATAAAATAAATTCTTCAAAGTCGTAGAAAATTATTAGTGTTACTAGTTTTTAATTAACTAAAAATTATGGAAAAATTCCAATAATCTAAAATAGCCTAAAAATAATTCTAAATAAATATTTATATAAGTAAATATACTAACAAAAATTATTTTCTAATTAACTAAGAGAATACTCTAAATAAATTCAACATCTATAATAAATATAATAATATAAAATATACACAAAATACCTATTTTTGGTGAGGGAGTTTACAGTATCTGAGTTGGAGGGACCGATGCTTGAGCTATAGCAGCTGTGTGTTGAGTCAGCATCATCAGGTGCATATTCTCCATCATGGATTGTATCTCTTTTAGAGATGTCTCCAACACAGCGATGCGTTGCTCGGTACTTCCTAACGATGAAGCATTTTCGTGTTCATCTTCAATGGCATAGACCCCCATTTCTCTGGATGTCATTGAAGGGCTGGTATAGGTCTCTGTAGAGAATGACTCTATACTTTCAGCATCGAATTCGAGAAACTGGCGACCCCCAGTGTCGGAATCAGAAGAATACGAAGCCGATTGTCGTGACCTCGAACGGGTGTTTCGGAACACCCCAGCTTCAATGTTCTCAAGGAGTTTGTCGAATCTCCTTTGGCTTGGAGTTCTAGAGGAATGACGTCTTGAATTCGACCTTCCTCTAGGAACATGTGAAGCCATGTTTACTGATGCATGTGCGGGTTCTTCTTCATGGACAGACAGAGAGTAATTCAACCGGTCGAAAACCGACCATTTTGCTTCAGAACAGCAATAATTAACTATAATCCTATGACTATTACAATAGTGCTCCCTAGGAGGCGTAATAGACATGCTGGAAGATCCCCTATCCTTGCGTTTCTGGATCAGGTACTCACGTAAGACAAGAGGTTTACAGAAGAAGAAGAAGAAGAAGAAGAAGAAGAAGATGGCTTGTTCCTCTTATTTATATCAGTTGGCATGCGGATATTGGGAACCATAACTTTTCCCCTGCCACCCGTATACAACAGGTTAGCCATCTGAGTAGCAAATAATCCCCGAGGAGCGTGTTTCTCCGCCAATCGGGTTTTCTTTACGTTGAGGGATTTAACCTGGCGTAATTTGGAACTCTGCTCAGGTTGGCGTAAAACTGAGGAAGCCCTCAATCGGCCATCCGCTTCTCGCGTAATCTGGAGAGCGGGCAGATTCTTCCCTTGCTGGCGTAAAGGCCGAGAAGTTGAGTAGTCCGTCACTTATTTTTTTTGCGTAGATTGCAGGGACCATCTGCTTTTCCGCGGAGGACAGATGCATTCTTACGCGCAGATCGCGTTTGGAATTTCTGATTTGGCGCTGAGGCATTATCAGAAATCTTGTCTGCCATGTCACAGACGGGAGACTGAATTTTACGCACAGAGCGCGGAGTAGACTTCTGGACTAGCACTGAGACATTGTCAAAAGTTTTGTCTGCCATGTCACAGACGGGAGACAGAGCGCGCGGAGCGCGAAGTAGACTTCTGGACTAGCACTGAGGCATTATCAGAAGTTTTGTCTGCCACATCACAGACGGGAGGCAGGGCTTTACGCGCGGAGTGCGAAGGTTGCGCAGCTGCAACCTGGCTGGTCGGAGAAACCGGAGAGTCGGCAGGAATGGTAGGGGATATCCTGGGCATCCAGACCTTACGCAGCTTTCTGTTGTCTTGGACAGAGAGAGAGTGAGAGCTACCCCCTACTCGAAGCATATCTTCGTAAGCAGACTGGTCGAACTGGAAGACCAGGGTCTTCTTCATTGATCCTACTGATACTGCATCGTATTGAGCAATTACTTTCTCGTCAGATGAGAAAGAGGTCCCCAGCAGAGTCGCCATCTTGTGTTTGATAATAAACGGAAGAAATAAAACTAGGTTTATACAAAACTCTTTCTTAGGTTTACAAACAAGAAGTACTATTAATGCTATACGAGGATGTTAAGTACAAATTTTAATCTGGATAAATATTGCTATAGGAGTCTGATCTGCAGTCGATCACTTTGTCCCTTGGACCACACGATGATGAAGAAGTGCCGTAGAAGAAGGAGATGCTTCACAAATTGAAAGAGGGAGTGGATACTTGATGCCAAAATCGTCGATCACTACTCTCTGTCTGAGCTCTTCTCTCTCTGTACTTCGATTTATTTTAACTCTTTCCGACCTTGGAATTTTTGACCCTTCGACCCTTTTTCCAAGTTTTTGCCTTTTCGACCCCGGACCTCTGTCAATAGAGGTTTCTATTTATAGGGTTTTAGTGACAGTAACCGTCCAGTCGGCGTAAAAATCGGATAGTGGAGAGTATGGCACTTTTTACGCGGCGGTTATAATAACTACTACCCATGTATAGATGATCTTCTGAGTAAGCGTGTGACGCGTGTCCCATTAGGAGATAATGCGTATAACTGCTGCGAAGATCATGGCGTGCAAGCCACGTAGGTAACTGCCCCTTGCGTAGAAAAGGTTGGCGTAGAAGCCAATAACTGTCACCATGGCGTAGAAGCCAAATAGTTGTCAGGTTAGCGTAGAAGCCAAGTGGTTGTCAACTCGGCATAGAAGCCAAATAGGCGTAGAAGCCTTGTAAGCGTAGAAGCCTGATGCTGCGTGGATAGGTAGCTAGCGTAAAAGAGAGCTGATCCTCCTTCCTTGACTGAGGTCTTGAGCGTATTCTGGACCGAATAGCCTTATCACGCACCAATGCAAATATAGCCCGAGTTGGCGTATTTCAAGGAGATAGCGTACATCGTGCTCCTTATAGCTAAAAATAGCCCAGAGGCATATTTCAAGGAGATAACGTACAGCGTGCTCCTATAGCTGAAAATAGCCTGATGGCGTAATGTGCAGGGGTGATGATGTAGACGTATTAGTCGTAATTATGGCTTACCCAGTCTTTGGAGATATAATCAAATCTCGTGCATTTAATGCAGAGATCTGCCACCATTTTGAGCATTAAATGCAGAGACGTGTCTCGAGCTCTGTACGAAGATCTGCCACCATTCTGAGCATTAAATGCAGAGATGTGCCTCGAGCTCTATACGAAGAGTAGCTTTTGACGTGGCAGTTCGTTTTGTCTTCTACTGAGCGTAAAAGCTCACATCTGCCTGTGTAAAACTAGACAGCGTATTTCCTTGGATGCGTAAAAGCACTTTGTATCAGGAAAACGTCACTAAACGACGGTTTGGGTCTCTGTGCCGCACCATCATTACAGCCGTCGTCTGGATAGTCGTGCAGTACTCTTTCTCAAAAGTCAGGTTCACTGCATGATATGATAGATTCATTCGAAGAATATGAAGCGTTCCTCCTACACTTCCATGCTGCATTAAAAGCGAATAAGTTTTACGCCATAAAGGCGGTATAATACCCTTTTTACTCTGAAGCAGCCTGGAAATACTGCATTACGCGGATTGTCCTTGAGCTTATATTTTACGCTGAACTTAGCGAAAAAGCTCTGTTGTACGCCGATGGCTCTGAAGTTATATTTTACGCCACACAGCACTGAAACATTGCGTATAACTCTGCAGCGTATTTTTCATGCTTCTACAACCCAATACCCCTTTCATGAAGCCCATGCAAAACACACAATACCCCCTCACCCTACATAACACCAAACACCACTTCTCACACCAAATTTCCATAACTTTTTCTTTATGTGCAAATACCCAAAAGTTAAGGGGCTTATTAGTAAATAGGGTGCTAGGTGTCACCACCCTATTGGTTGAGGCCAATGAAGAAATCCCACCCTCTCATGGACCGGTCAAGTCACCCCCTCTCTCCCCCTTTGTTTTGAACAATTGCTTCATGATGAATCAAGGCCCTTGATTCAAAATGCTTTTTCATCACCACCACACATTCTCCTATAAAATCACTCCTCTTCATACCATTCCCAATGAGCTGGCCATAATCCCTAGAAGCCTAGGAAAATCACCCCCCTCTCTCTCTCTCCTCCCTCTTCCTTCAAAGCCGAGCACTTCCCACTTCTTCTTCTTCTTCTTCTTCAGTACTTCTTCTTCTTCACTACTTCTCCTTCACTTCTTCTTCTTCTTCTTCTTCAACGAAACCTGCCTCCACCCGCGGCTAATCCAGCCACGTTGCTGCTGCCTCCGCCTACAGCAGCTTCCTCCCTCACGTCCACCCGGAACCGGTCACCTCCAGCAGCAGCACCACCTGCTGCCATCCCAACAACCGGCCTCCTCCAACAGCACCACCACATCCGCTGCTACTTCCACCCGCAGTCGCTTCACGACCCTCGCTGCACCGACTCCGGTGAGTTCACCTTCGACCACCACCTCCACGACCTTCACCACCACGTCCACCTCGCACCACCACTACCACCACCTCTACGGCCTACACCGCCCTCGACCACCACCTCCACGACCTTCACCACCCTGTCCACCTCGCACCAACACTACCACCACCTCCACGGCCAGCACTACCGCGCTCATCACCACCCTCACACCTCCACCCGCCCTCACCAGCACCACTCTCGACCACCACCTCCACGGCCAGCACCACCACGACGACCACCTCCAGGACCACCACCTCCACGACCAGCTTCACCATCCCCTCAACCACCACCTCGAGTAATGCCTCCTTCACACAGTCGAGCACCCCCGCCACCTCAGTCGACACGCGCGCCACCCCTGCGGTTGACGCCATCCCTGACCGAACCTGCGGCATCGCCGGTGCCACCACCCGCAGCCACCGGGGTAACTCCTGTCCCTTCTCATTTTTAGTGTAGTTATATTGTTATGCTAAGAGAACCTAGTTAGGGTTAGGTTTTATGAATACTTCATGCATTTTTATGATGGATATTGAGGAGTAGGTAAATAAATGTGAAATGGTGTTGTAATAATATAATGTCGATTATTTATTGAGAGCTTGATAATTAATAACTATTTTATTTGAGGATGAATAAATTGAACATACAAATAACGTCTGTGAATACAAGGATGGTATGGTTGAGGATGAGCATAGCTTGAACGACTGAAATTACCGTGATAAATATTAGGGGATTGGAGATTTGGTTTGATGACGTTATACTGATTATTGATCATATTTGATGCAACGTTCCTTTAGTCAACTTGGGTCAACCCTCTAGTTTAGTGTCTATGTGAGCTATATGTAACTAAGACTGAAGCCTATGCTAGACGTGTGTCACCTCTTATTTTAGAATAGCATCGTGATAGTTTATTGATTAATCTTATATATCGTCTCTAGGTACTTCGGGATCCGCGGACTTGGACGTTGTACCGGAGCCCTACCTTCAGCATCCGAATCCAGGCAAGTGTACCTTGCCATCCTGTATCTCAGTTTCCAGATTACCATTTATTTTATCTATACATTGTGCGCGCTTTGGATCAGAATTGTTACTTAGCGACCGGGTCGTAACCGGGTGCAGACGTTCGTTGGTAACGTCTGGTAACGATTGATAGATGTTCGTGACACCTTGATGTACCTACTTGGTTACATCGAAACCCTAGGACACATTCAGACACCGTCATCGTGCCAGACTTCCTGTGTCCTGTTACTTTCAGCATGACCGAAATCTAGGATGACTTTAGGGTCGTGATTGTTGATAGTTACTTCAGTATGACGAGACTGTTAGATAGAGGTTCAGGTTCAACGAATACTCGTTGACCGCTTTGGGAGGGGAAGACAGTTACTAGACGTTTGGGCTACTCTGCATGCGCTATATATATGTATATGTCCTATTTATGTAGTGTTCCTGTATCCGGAGTCGTAGTATCACCCGTGTGACTCTGTGCTCGGAGATATGGTATGCCCGTTGTGTCTCTGTGTTCGGAGCTATGGTTTTATATTTGGACAGCCTACATGTCGAACATTATCTTCAAAGTTGTGTCTCGCTTAGGTAGTTATGCTAGATTACACCGGCGTTGCACTTGTTTCTTTCTATTATACTATGGCATACTATTTTTGTACCTTGTTACGTCCCTCTGAGGACCTGGTTCCCTTCCAGGCTTAGGCTAGGAGGACTACCCGGAGGAGTACGGACCGGGTGTATATCCAGGAGCAGGACCTGTTGCAGAGGACGAGATCCTTTCCGAGGACTTCGTTTGATCTCTGGTAGTGACTTCACCTTGGAACGGTATTAATAACTAGCTTTCAGATACCGTTTCTAGTTATCTTACTGCTTCCCTTCATTTTAGTATTTGTATTAGCGGGTTTGTTCCCGTGTGACACGACTCGTATTTGTATTATGATACTTTTCATGCCTTATTTTCCTTCTGCACATTAGTAGTTATGATTATCTCTATGTGCACTATATTTTAGTATGTCTGTGGATGAGATTTAATTTCACTGTCTATGTATTATATGTTGGATTTTATCATTGCACTTTACAGCTTAGGTGCACTCCATCGGGTCCATTAGATTGGGATGTCCATCGAAGTGTACCTGCTGGCCATTGCCACGTGGCTTAGTTCCTTATATTTGGAACTGGGGCATGATAAAGTATCAGTAAAAAAAATCAAGTTTAGAAGCAAGTAACTGCAAATGACGGTCTAGTGTAGTAACAGTAGACAAACAAGTTTAGTAATGTAGCAAGAAAGAAGCCCATTAGTAGTATTTGAGAATGGCAAAAAAGGCAACAAAGCCAACTTACATATATTTGAAATGTTTGAACGATCACTAATATCAAACAATCACATAAATTCATGAATGTCACAGATATAAAACAATCACAAGAAAATTGGGCTCAGAAAAATGAAATGAAAAATTTCTCTCACAAAAGCATACCTGGGTACTAGTACTCTCAGGCAAGTGAAGAAAATGATACTCAAAGTATCATGAAAGAGAGTGAACAACATTGAAGATAGGTAATACCCAAACAGCAACAGCAGCATATACTCAAAGTAGCCAAAAAATTAGGCAGCATAGTCAAAGTATGAGAGCAACATGCTCACCAACAGCAAGAGAAATTCAATAGCACCCATGTTGACAAAAAAATGAAAGCCAAGTGGTAATAATGCCAAAAATGATGAAATGCTTATTGCCAAAAGCAAACTCACAATGCAATTGTTGCTTCCTCATCATAGCCCATATATGAAAACTCATATTATATATGAAAATAAGTATTTGATGAAAATTTTGTCAAAATCCCAGCATCATATTTGAAAATAAGTATTATAGATGCAAATTTGCTACTGATACCCACATATACCAACGGCTTGTTTGGCTCGTTGAAAGTGTGGTGCAAGTGGGGAAAAATTGTAAAGTCTGTTGAACTTGGTCCAGTTCATAGCCCAGCAGCAGATACTAAAGATAGGCATGTAGATACCAAGAAGAAGATACCAAGCATAGAGGATACCAAGAAGCAGATACCAGTGCAGGACTGATACTAATGCTGCTGCCAGGTTCATATAACATAAAAAAAGAACCAGCTAAAATGTAGAGGATACTAAGAAACAAAACTAACAAAGGATATAAGAGGATACTAAAGCTGAGGATACAAAACCAACATTATTCCTATCTGAAGTGTGAAGGGACATGAAACACATGGATCAAAGGAGTCACCCGACTCAGTCATCATTGTCATATATTTTATTTAGACTCAGAGTATTCATCACATTCATCATTGTCCAAATCTTAGCTAATAGGTTGACTACCTCCGGCCATTTCACAAATGGAAAAGAGGCTGCCATCAATCGTATAGATTTTAGACCGCATGGGACTAAAAAGTAATACGTTGATTACCTCCGAAAGGTAATCAAAAGTGAAAGGGGCTGCCATCAATCGTATAGCATGTATTTTGAAGGGATATACTGTTGGATTGTATCTCGTTTTTGGATAAGCGCTCAAAAGGGGTGGCAATGGAGTTGGTAATTTAGTCCTACATCGGATATGAGGTGGGATCATGAGGTATAGATAATTGAGATTTGTTCAAGCCTTACATGGAAATTTTCTTTTAAGGCATATGGTCCTAGTTCAATATCGTACCCCATGGGCCAACTCCGGTTAGGGTCACACCACGTTCCCAACAAGTGGTATCAGAGCCCAAGGTTACGGGACTGGTTTGAGCAGCTCTAATTGGTTCGAGACAGATGATGCTGAACGTTCATGGATTATAAGGTCCCTTCTTAATGTGGAGTAGTAGCATCAACCATACGAATTGGCTTTATAGGTGGATCTGACGAGTCTAAGGTAGAGCAAGACGTTGTGGTATTGTTGGGGTCCAGTCTGGATTTGGTGAATTTTGGAGCCCAAATATGGTCAAAGATTTTATTTGATATAATTTAAAAATCTACATTAAATGTAAGATTTGATTAGATTTCAAATTTGTATCAAATATTTAATTTGACCATATTTGGACGTCCATAATTGGTGTTGGGCAATTTTAGGTGAAATATGATTCTTAAGGTTTTCTATTTAGGAAATCCTATTATGACCTAAAATAGGATTTCTCATCCTATAAATATATGAGGAACGTGGAGGCACAAAGCATAGCACAAGTTGGAGATTCAGGGTGCTCGTCCACAAAAAATCTAGGAGAAAGTCCGTACTTTGATCTTAGGACTTCGCCATCCAAGACAGAAGGAAGAAAGAGATCTGATCGAGGAGTTGTCGCCTTCGCTCAGAGAGATTGCTACGGGTTGGTGAGTGATTTCAATTATAATCCTTTCTTCTTGAGTGTGGTAAGAGGGTTGAATCTATTATAGCAAATGGTTCAACATTGATTTTGTCAATTTTGTAATTTCACCCAAGTTATAAAGGTTGGGATTTGTATAGGTGATGTAGTCACTGTCATATACTTGTCTTTATTTGTGCTTGGTGTTCGTTAGACAGGGGTTGGTTATCTTAGGTGGGTTGGCCTAAAGGTTCCGCTACGGGCACTCTCAGACACAGTATCAGAACGCTTTCAGGGTGTGTCCAATTTCTAACATCTGGTATCAGAGTCCTGGTCTAATAGTCTGATACCAACATCTGGTATCAGAGCCACTGGTTTTGGTTCTAGCAACTATGTCTACGGAGCAGATGAACACTCGTATGATGACCCTCACAGGAGAAAATTGGATGATTTGGAAGCCAATAATGGAGGATCTACTCTGGTGCAAGGACATACATGGTCCGTTGGAGGGCAACAATACTAAGCCAACGGACAAAGTTGCTAAAGACTGGAACCGACTAGATCGGAAGGCCGTTGGATTCATCCACCAATGGTTGGAAGACTCGGTGTTTCACTACGTGTCCATAAAGAGTTCGGCAAAAGCATTGTGGGAAAGCTGCATTCGCTGTACGAAAGGAAGACGACTGACAACAAGGCATTTCTGATTTGCCAACTTGAAGTACATAGAGGGTGCCCTAGTGACACAACATCTGAACGAGGTTTAGGGTATTATCAATCAGTTGTCTACGATGAAGATGGTGATTGATGAAGAGCTTCAGGCCCTTTTACTTTTAAGTTCTCTGCCGGAAAGCTGGGAGACTTTGGTGGTGTCGGTGAGCAACTCCGCAACTGGTGGAATTTTACGATGGAGGCAGTCAAAAACAGCTTGTTGAACGAGGAGATCTGGCGTAAGCAAGTGGAATCGTCGCAGGAGTCCTCTCTGGTAGCTTCCTACGGGAAAGGAAGACCCAAGTCACAGGCGAGGATGGGGGGGAGTTCTCGAATCTTGCGACTATGGACCACAATGAGGGCTGCTATCACTGTGGTAAAATGGGTCATATAAAGAGGAACTGCATGAAGCTCAAAGCTAAAAATGCCAAAGGCAAGGATAATCAGAAGGATCTCACGGCTATGGGAGATCTCATCATCATAGCAACCGATGTAGAGAAACTGTGTGGCATGTGTCATAATGGCGATTAGTTCATGGATACGGGGGCGTCGTATCACGCCACTCCATATAGGAGGATCTTCACGTCATACCATGGCGGTAGGTTTAGATTTGTGAAGATGGGCAACAAGGGGACGACTGCAATCGTAGGCATCAGTGATGTGCACTTGAGAACGAAGCTTGGTGAGAAGCTCGTTCTCAAGGATGTGCGACATATACCAAGTTTGCGCTACAACTTGGTTTCGGTAGCGAGGATGGTGGATGATGGCTATCGCAGTTTGTTTGGGGACAAAGATTGGATGCTTACGAAGGGTTTCCAACAGTTGGCTCGAGGAGATTTATGTTGTGACATATACAGGATCAAGCCGCTGAGTTATACAGACAGGCCACATACATCGGATGGAGGCTCGAGGGGTATTCGATAGTAGTTGGATTGTCGGAAACTTGCTGATGAGGGGCTTCGAGATACTTTGATGATTACGGAGGATTTGGTTCATTGAGACAAAGCGATGAATAGTGATGAGCCAAAGATTGAGGGTCAGTATGTCGGTCCTATGACAGATGGTCGGTCTCCAGGTGGGGTTGCTTCAAGGAACCGGTTTTGGCGACGGGTGGTTTGCCAAAGCTTCACGGAGCGACATTGGTTTCAGCAATTCAAGGTCTGGGAGGAGATCAAGGTTTGCAGCAAACTCAATCTGAGGCGGGAGCGACACTATTCATATAGTTTCGAGGGAGCTGTGGGTCATCGATGCCATGCACAGTGCGTGATGTTCTGCTCGAGGATGCATGTGTATGGGGGAGCTTCAAGTTCGGACACGAAGGTGGAAAGATTCAGGAGTTCGAATCTCGGGAGAATTTTACCGTCCGCTTGGTTGAGACAGCCAAGGGTGGAGAAGCTCGTCGAAATGTTAACACATTTTGGTGAAAGACGGAAGTCGGGGACAGGCATCCAAGATTCACGGTGAGGCTATTAGTCAAGGACTTTGGTCTCAGCCGTGTCATTGATGTCGACAGGATCTTAGTGGTACAGAAGGTACTACCAATGGCAGCTAGCATCGATGTGACGGTCAAGGAGCTGAAGACGAAGGAAGATGCAAAGCAACTCAGAGGATCGGAGATCGGTGGCATGGGGGAGCAGGAACTCTGTCGTTGGACGACAGACATGGAGTCCAATTGAGAAGCCATGGGGTCAACACCCTATCATCAGACTGGAGGTGGAGATTGTTAGGGTCTAGTCTGGATTTAGTGAATTTTGGAGCCTAAATATGGTTAAAGATTTAATTTGATATAATCTAAAAATCTACATTGAATATAAGATTTGATTAGATTTCAAATTTGTATCAAATATTTAATTTGACCATATTTGGACTCCATAATTGGTGTTGGACTATTTTTGGTAGAATAAGATTCTTATTTTAAGATTTTCTATTTAGAAAATCCTATTATGACCTAAAATATGATTTTCATCCTATAAATATAGGAGGAGGATGGAGGCACAAAGCATAGCACAAGTTGGAGATTCGGGGTGTTCGTCCACAGAAAATCTAAGAGAAAGTCCGTATTTTGCTTTTAGGACTTCGACATCCAAGACAGAAGAAAGAAATAGATCTGATCGAGGAGTCGTCGCCTTCTCTCAGGGAGATTGCTACGGGTTGGTAAGTGATTTCAATTGTAATCTTTTTCTTTTCTTATTGAGTGTGGTGAGAGGGTTGAATCTATTAGGGCAACTGGTTCAACATTGATTTTGTCAATCTTGTAATTTTACCTGAGTTATAAAGGTTACGATTTGTCCAGGTGATGTAGTCACCACCATATACTTGTCTTTATTTGTGCTTTCTATTCGTTAGATAAGGGTTGGTTATCTCAGGTGGGTTAGCCTAAAGTTTTTGCTGCGGGCACTCTCAGACATGGTGTCGGAACACTTTCAGGGCGTGTCCGATTCCCAAGACATACAACATATGGCTCCAAGCAATCATAAATCTACTCATCATGGCCACATATTGAGATTTAGTCATCATCGCCATAGGTTTGTGAACCGGCCGTAAGGATGCGATACATATGGGCTTTGCGCCATTGCTCTTTTCTCAATGATGATTCCTTTTGAACACCTCTTTGTTTATTGTCTTCCTCCTCCATTAATATAATTATAATTGTAATAACTGTAATTACACTTGTGATGGCAGCTCGCAACAACGGAGCATTAGGGTTAGATAAATCCATCTACAACACAAACCATTTCGATAAATTATAATGGCCCTATGCTCAATATTCCAAATATGTAAAAGACAGTACCAACAAATAAATATTGTTCTAAATTTTATTGGACACAAGATATGTAAGTATACAAAAGATCTAAAGCATTCCTATGATCTACAATTTTTCTACCATTTACAAACATATAAATGATCTAAACGTGTACATCACAACTCAGTTTTTTACATTTTTAAGAAGATCTTCATGGAATTTTTTTTACCTAAAGCTCGAATCTCGTAGATCTACCCAAGTCGCAGCAGATCCAACTTCGAAAATTCGAGATTATGTTCCAAAACAGTAGATCTATGGTCGTAAGCCATAGATCTGTTAAATCAAATGCATGATAGCACAAAAATGTATGTCTAAAGAAGAAGAAATGTTGAAAAAGATAAAAAATAGGAACAAAAATCTACAGTTCAAACAAACGCGGGAAAGTCGGTTGGGGTGACCGCAAGCCGAATGGTTGGGGGCAACTTTCACAGGGAAGAAACTTCTCAGGCGGAGTAATTTTTTCTCTTTCCAGACTTTTTCTTCTCTCTTTCCCAGACGAGTTTCACCCAAAAAAGGGGTATGGTAAAACTGGGCAAGAAAGGGGGGAGACAGAAACTGCGGTGCGTCCCATCAGCAAATTTCGCTCACTTTCAACTTTTTAACCAAACGCCTGAACTGGAGCAAGTTCAGCAGGCTTTCCAATTTTTTTCCACTTTCACCACACTTTCAATGAGCCAAACAGGTCCTTAGAGTAATAGAGGTGCAATAATTTCTTTAGGCTGTGTTTGATTGAACTTTTTTTTTTCCATGAAAAATATTTACATTACAAAAATTTCACCAATTGTAGTGTTTGATAGCTTATATTTTCCATAAAATTATTTTCCAAAAAACTATAATTTTTCATATTTTCTCCAAAATGGTGGAAAATAAAACTTACCCAACCAATAGAAAAATATTATTTTCTATAGAAAATGATATTTTTCGTGGAAAATAATGATATCAAACACCAAATTAAGTTTTCTAGGAATTTCTTTAAAATTTCATGAAATCTTTTTCCTAAAAAAATAATTCCGTGAAATTAATTTTTATTTCACACATTTTCCATTCTGCAATCAAACGCACCCTAAACAAATTATTGCACCTCACTTTATTGGGCCGGGCTTAGATCTTAATTTGTAAAGTGCCAAACAAGTCTGGCCCAATCTAAGTATAAATGTCCAGCGCAAGGCCCAAATCCCTAATCACGAAATTAAGATATCTGTAATTACTAATGAAAGAAGAAAGGAAATAAGAAAGAAAGAAAATCTTTCAATGACAATTGTCACAACAATGTACTCAATAATTCATGTGATCATCTTGAGATGGTTAGAAGAGCAGCTGGCGTTTTGCATGTGCGTAGCTAGACAACAATTATTGCATATATAATCTTCTTCTATACAAAAGTTAATCATATACTAAAATCCATTGGAATGATAAAACATTAAAAAAAAGAAAGAAAGAAGAATACAATAATTTGCACTACTTTTTCTTGTATTCATATCTATTTAATCTTCCAATGCCCTCGTTCCTATGTGAAGCATACAATAATTTGCAGTACTTTTTTTGATTCATATCTATTTAATCTTTTTTTTTTGATTCATATCTATTTCATCTTCCAATGCCCTCGTTCCTATGTGAAGCATACAATAATTTGTAGTACTTTTTTTGATTCATATCTATTTAATCTTCCAATGCCCTCGTTCCTATGTGAAGCACACAGGAATATGGAAGAATACAATAAACATGCAAGTGCAATCCACATCATTCCTTGTCATAATAGGAAGAATTCACGAGATCCCATACAAGTCTAACATTTTAAATTTTACTAAGGTCACGTCAGGATAAATATTTGGTATTAATTTAGACTTAATTGTAACTCGATACCCTCAGCTATTGATAATGTCCAATTTAATACATTTAATTTTGATAGATACTAACTTAATATCATATTTCAACTAATATTTTCAATTTGATACCCAAAATTTATTTTATTCCTAAACTACCTTCCCCACACACCCCCTCATCTCCCAGCTTCTCCACCGGCAGCAACTCCCCCCCCCCCCCCCCCCCCCCCTCATCCCCCTGCTTCTCCACCGGCAGCAACTCCCCCCCCACCAACCACGACAGCAACCCCCCTACCTGCCTACGGCCCCGATGACCGCCCCGGCCTCGCGTGCGCCCCCCCTCGTGCCCCTGCTCACCCCGCACGTGCCAACGCGTGTCCCCGTGCGCCCCCCAGCGAGTCCCTACGCCCGCGCACCCAGCCGGCCTCGTGCGCACCCCCGCTCGGGCCCCATCACGTCCCAGTGCGCCCACGAGATTCGAATGCCCGAGAAGTCATTAAGTCTTAATGCCAACCTCCTACGAGACTTGTTCTATACGAAAAACAGATAATAGACTACAAAGGTTCTGGGATCAAATCACATCAATGTCCCCAAGGACTAACCTCTGTACATGATATTTTTCCAGTCAATGGTCATTCCTTGAACCAAAAGTTAGATGCCTAGTAGATTTCTTTTTGAACTAGTAGCATAAAACTTTATTGTGGAATTACAAAGAAATAATATCATAATATCTTCAAGCCCAATTTCATTGTTGTGCCCTCGACCAGTTGGCGTTTGAGGCATTTGTTGAAACGTTCTGCCAGATTCTTCTAGCTCCGAACATCAACCACTGTAATGATGTCATCCTTGATGTGATCATTCAGTGCTCTGTAACAAAGTCACACAATTCTCTTTTTATCATTGAAGAGATCATCTAATTCCATCGCTATAGTCGTCTGGTTGTCGTAGTAGGTCGGTACCATCGGAATTTATTCACCAACCAAAGGAAGATCGTACATGATCTCCCAAAACCATTCCGCTTCATCTTTTGTAATATCCATTGTATAAAACTCAGACTCCATTGATGAGTAAGAGAGCAATGTCTGCTTTTTTGACTTCCATGATATAGTAGCTTCATCCATGGAGAAGACGTACCCTTTTGTGGACCTTTCGCTTTCTTCTTCTTAGCACTAACTTGCATCACTGAAGCCTTATACTACTGTCGGATAACCGCTGAAGTACAATAAAAACCTCTGAGTCCTTTTGAGATATCTCATGACTCTCTTCACAGTTTTTCAGTGTTCAATACCTGGATTGCTCGTAACTGACTCAACATCCGTACGACAGCTGGTCTAGTGCATTCATAGCATATATCAAACTCTCGATGACGCTCGAGTACTCAAACTATCTGATATTTTCCCCTATATTCAGCTTCATATTCTTGTCACATATGTATGGAGTATCAATCCTTGGAAGATCTTGATATCTATAGTGTGTGAGCATCTTCTCAATGTAGTGAGCTTATGACAGCACCAGCCCAGCTTCTGTTTGGATAATCTTTATCCACAAGATAACATCAACATCCCCCATATCCTTCATACTGAACTTAGATAAGAGAAACTTATTTGTCTCTGTGACACATTCTAAATTCGTACACAAAATTAGCATGTCGTCTACATAAAAATAAATTATCACTCCTCACCCATCAGCGAACTTAGTACAAACAAACTTATCTGTATCGCTGACCATGTAGCCGTTTGATTTGATAACCTTATCAAACTTCTTATTTCATAACTCGTGAGCTTGCTTCAGACGATACAGAGATTTTACCAACTTGCAGACTTTGTCTTCAAGACCCTTGATGACAAATCATTCTGGTTGTAGCATGTAAATCTCTTTGGTCAAATATCCATTTAGGAATATTATTTTGACGTCCATCTAATGTATCATCAACTTGTGAATTACATCAGAGTAATCAGCATCCTGATAGTCGTCATCCATGCAACTAGAGCATATATATCGAAGTAGTCGATCCTCTACTTTTGAGAAAACCCTTTGGCTACCAACCTCGCCTTGAACTTGTCAACAGTTCAGTCGGCCTTCATCTTCTTCTTGAAGATCTATTTATATTCGTTTGCTCCTTTAGGCAGATTGACCAACACTCAAGTTTTGTTGGATGTTATGGAGTCAATCTCGTTATTGACAGTCTCCTTATAGAATATAGAGTCTTTGGTCTTCATCGCCTCATTATAGGTAAGCTGATCTGCTTCCAAATGATAGGTAACGAAATCATCTCCGAAGTCATCTTGCCTCTAGATGATAGCTCAATGAGTTCTGGTTCAAATATTCTGTCTTCAATGAAAACTTCTTCTTGGACTACTGTGAGACTCGTCTCACTGTTCTAGTATATGTACCCGACATACGCATATTATACATATATAGCTTGCTTATTGTTTAATTGCTTACAATATGCTTATGCCATTCATGCATTGTTTAGGTTTATTTGTAAGTTTTCCTTCGTTGCATGCTTTGGACCATTGGTCTCTTGGTTTTCGTGTGCATAGCTGTGATAAACCCGAGAGAGGACATGGATTATGATCCAATGGCCTACAATCAACCATTTGCCTAAATAAGCAAACATTTCTCTTTCCTTTACTTTTTCTTTCCTTTCATTTCTCTTTCCTTTTTCACTTCTTTAGCCTTCACCGGGAGCAAACGAGTTTGTCCTTGACCGTGGATAACCTTGGTATTATAAGGATAGAACTTGACCGTAGGCAAGTACATATTGTCAACCGAAGAAACAACCATGGATCTTATTTTGATTCTTAGTATAACTTGCTTAATCACTTAATAGGT
The DNA here is from genome assembly GCA_036927795.1 of Iris macrosiphon. NCBI lineage: Eukaryota > Viridiplantae > Streptophyta > Magnoliopsida > Asparagales > Iridaceae > Iris > Iris macrosiphon. The sequence goes on from JAYESA010000009.1 coordinate 174,750,471, forward strand.
TTTATTTTTTTAATACTTAGAACTTGTTTAAGTGTGCAGGCTAAGCAAAGACATGTTCATCGTAGCCACCCACCTTAGCGATGTTTTGCCTCGACTGAGCGATACTCCGATCACGTCTTTGAAAGTCTAAGTCTGAACCCCTGAAGGGCCAAGTTTGAATTCCTTTGCCTCAAGCGAGTCTTCTTGCCGAGCAAGACGTGATGGGTCATCGTACTTGTACCGTTTGAATCGGCTATCCGCATTGATGTAGAGCTAGTCGTTACATTATACACCACTCAGAAAAATTTTCGTCGTCGAGACTTCCTAAGCGCAAATCGTTCTTTCGCGCCCTATCGAATCTAACTCAAGTGTATTACTATGTATCCTTAGACCCCTTTCGACTACAAGTTCCTACTCGTTTTCCACGTTCTGTGTCGCATTCGTCCTTACCGAGGTTCTACTGAATGACTCTATCACTTAATTCGAGCTAGCTATATCAATCGACCATCATATTCTCTGACTCGGTCCCTACTCCGCCTTAGCGCAAAATATATATCGCTTAACGCAGGGTATGATCTATTGTGTATGAATATCTTAAGCTGAGTCTAACTTATCCAAATTGTTATACTCATCACGAATCTAACATTTTTACTTGCACTAGCATTCTAGTTCAGCATATCACGGAGTCTGGATCGTGCACATATTCAAGGCGTCCCCCAAACATATGCATGTCAACTAACTCAGCGATAGCGAAGTCTTTGCACTCGAGTTTAACATATCACTGAGTCTTAGATCGTGCACACGTTTAAGACGTCCCCCAAACATATTCATTTCAACCAAACTTAGCGATACTGAAGTCAAAAAATCTACTCGCAAAAATCTCAAGAGTTCTCGTCTTATGAATCACAATGATACCTCAAACGGGGTCAATCAAAATCTAAGTCATTTTTAATCCTACTCAAATCAAGCATTATACAACTGTCAAGAACGATCTTTCCGACGACCGACTAGCGTCCAAGTTTTATCATCCAGTCTGTTTGTGTTAAACACCAACTTCTAGCACACACTTATCGTTCCAAGCCTAACTCTAAGTTGTTGCCCTAGTTCTATGGCTTGCCCAACCAATACTCTAAAGTTGGTCACACCAGTTCTTTCACTCGGCATAGGGTCGTCTGCCTAATCAATAGGTCGGCTCATAAGGTCATAGGTATCTTACAAGTTCACGATTCTCATCGTGCAAATTCGTTCCACGATACTCGTCCTAATTCCTAAGGTCAAACCATTGTTATTTCAAATGGAGTATTCTACTCAAGCTCATTTTACTCAGTTATCTAAACATCAAGCACATATCATCCTATCCACATCAACAAGTTTGTTGCATAGGGTCCCAGTCCATTTAGCAAAGCCGTTCATATGACACGTTCGTTCAACCAAATCCTAGATATATTAAGTTGCACGTCAAACCTAACGACTCACATAGTCTATCTCTACGAATATGTTTTGATAGAATCCACATATCCAATCTCTACTAAGTCTAGACCACCAGTCATGATTAAAATTTTAATCATCGATCTGAATCATAAACTCTAAGTCGTCCAACATGATTCACGTATCTGTTCACGAAACCATCAAGCATAACTTACGTCATGTTCTAGACTAACTCATCCTCGAAACACTTTCGATTCAATTATATCCTGAAACTCGTCTTATCTTGTCGAACCACAAGTCAAGACGATCCTTCAATTGTCTCGCTCCAATCTCCTGCAAGTTCAATTATTCCCGATGAACATAAAATTACCACACCAACGCTTCCGTGGGATAATCGTCCTAATCCGGGTGTGTCGCATGTGCGAGCAAGGAGTGGCAAAGTCTATTCACTTTCGATACGTTCTATTCCATCGAGTTCGTCTGAATAATTATTGGACAAGTTCTCGCGAGTTCGATCATCCCCGTTGGACGTGAAATTATCACGCCAGCGCTCCCACGGGATATTCGTTCTAATTTAGGCCTGATATCGAATATCATCTTTGGAACTAGATTCAAGATCATTCGTCCAAATCAAGATTAAGTCCGTTATCGCCTACCTCAATTCATTGAACCACAAATCTCTAACTTGTATCAATCTGTTCTATCTTCCAACTATCGATATCATATCAATTCTTCCAAATTCGAAACTATAACATCCGTATTCAAGCTAAAGTCTATCGAACGATATCCTACTCAATCTCACTTTTCTATGTGCGCTATCTTCCATCGCGTTAACTCATGATCGTATCCTCGATTATTCTATCTCAAACTGAAGTTTTAAATCGTTTGATTCAATTCGAAATTACTCGTACGATTTACTAAGTTTTCTCGACCAAGATATTGATTCCATTACCTTGAATCCCTATTCGATATAAGCATTATCTCATGTTTTAACACATTCTCAATCGTTCGAACTAATTCTTCCATGATGCCTTCAAATTCATTACTTGCTAGGCATTACTTATACTAAGTCTTTACACAATCACAATGTTTGTTGCTAGACTTATTTGTTATCCCAAAATCCTCGATTCGCTCGAACATTTTTAAGACGATCAATACACCACTCAGGGTTCGAGCTATACTCTACGAATCTTCAAATCGCTTATTCGTTCCTGAGCTATCGTATACACCACTCAGGAATTGAGTCATCTAATTAAATCCTCAATCGCGTTCGCATCGCTCGCATATCCAATTTGTTCCTTAGAACTCCAGCGCGATCCCTATGCGTCGCCTCAATAAATCTTAGTCTCGTATATTCCGCTATCGGTAGTCATCCATACAAACTATCTTTTGAGTCATAACTTATTGACATGAACAACTGTCTGAACTATTCCTCAAAATTCAAGGCACCATATAATTTATTCACCATATCGATAGTCTGATAACGTTTCTATCGGTTGTCATTCTAAGTCTGACTTATCCTTATCCGAATGATACTCAAATCTCGCTCGCACATTAACTCGTACCAAAGGGTCTTGGTGCACAATACTAACACAACTTAGCCGAAAGGCTATGTGCATAGCTATCCCGTCCGAACGATATTCTAGTCTCACATACTAACTTGCTAGTATTAAGGTAAAAGTAGTCTGGTTCGCACATAACTAGCAATTCTAGCACGAGTCTATTTCCACAAAGTCTGACTTAGTTCGGCACAAAGGCCTTTGCATAACAATCTTGTTCACGCAATCATATCATTCACATGCACTTTGAAAATTATTTAGACTTATTGTATAGAATATCCCATTGGAATATTGAGAGAGAGCGTTTGTAACAAAACCCATGAACGAGATTTTAAAATTGAGACATTAGATACGAAGTCAAATAACGTAAAGTCATGCTCTAATATCAATATGTCATGCCCCGATCTTCCGTAGGATTGACCGTCCCCGCTAGGCGCGAATCACCGCGCTAGCGCTCCCGCAAGACGATCGTTTCCATCAGGACGTGATGTCACGCGAGCACAAGCTGAGCTCGCGCAAGGCCATGATACAAACAGGTAGAGAAATATCTAAGCCACAGAGTCGCACAGATAGTCCGAATGCAGCGAAATAAGAAACCAAACAGGTGATAGATAACTAGTTCATAGAGTCATCATAGCGGATGAACACAAGTATGACACAAAATCATGCTCTTTATTGATAATCAAGAAATATTACAAGCGGTGCTAGGCCAAGATTACAAGTCGCTCAAGTTATCTCTCTCTCAAAATAATAAAAGCGTGCCTAACGGCTTACAACATAGAATGATAAATAGGCGATATTCCAATATTATGTCATGTATATGTGCTTCAGCTCTGTATGCAACACTCCAAGGCTCCAGATCGAACTCTATGCCTTAGCGTGCATGAGGGATACTCTGTACCGAACAAGGTTCTTCCATAACCTACAAGCAATCTGGTGACTTATTAGTACATAAATGCATTGATGGGGAGGCTTCTCGCCCGCTCGACAAATCCAAACATGGTATATTAGTTCCGTGCACCATCTATTAAGTTGTCTTACTAGTCTTGCCTTAGGATCAGTTTTATGGCATAATGTAAAGCCTAACTCATGTGGCAGTACACCGTACGATATAAGAGTAACACGACAAAACTTACCAACATATCATTCGTCCTTCCCTGTCTAAATGATAAAATCAAGTTAAACCATACACAAATATATAATGAAATTCAAGGAATCTCATAAGCAAACACACGTGTCACGAGCTGGTTTCTGACTCAGGTGAATGATACACTCAGATATGTGATACTCAGGTTACTTTGTTACTTCGATTGTTCAATTACATTATACCCAGGTCGTTCAAGTGTGTTATATTCAGATTACTTGTTTCAATACAATGACTCGCATCGGATTTCTGTAATCGAGCTTAACTTAATCTATATGAAAAGAAGTCGTTAGCCTGCAAGCCATTGTGGATAGTAGTTTGGGCGGACGACGGTCGTGGAAGCGCAGGTAGCGAGCCCCACTGCGAGCGGTCTCCTCCCCCATGCTGATGTTGCTAGCTGACTACCCGATTTCCAGCCTAGGTCAACACGGGCCCGGTGTTCTCGACGGCCGTTCGCAGGAACTATACAAATCTTGTGCACAAGTTATCCGCGACGATGTAAGTATCTTTTATTTATTCTTGTTCATTTATCTTTTTTACTTCTTGTTCTTAGTAGCACGACATGAGCCTGCTACGAGCCAACCCGAACGACGATGGTGGTAACGCGGCATGAACCCACTACGAGCCACCCCGAATGACGATGGTGGTAGCACAGCACGAGACCGCTACGAGCCATCCCAAGCGAGACTTGTTCTACATTACTTATCAATGTAATTCATTTCATTTACTTGATAATTCCATTACTTTCTTCCTTCTTTAAATCTTTCATTATGCTATTCCTAGTAAGGGAAACTCCCTTAGCGACCTTATGGTCCCGAATACTTTCACGTTCAAACTGCACGAAATGACTATTTGATAGCCTTTTGGCCAAACGAAGTGAATCATGTTTCGAGTTGTGTTCCAGGCCGTGGCACGAATCTACGAGATAAGCATGGCACATATAAAGGTAAAATATTATACTTGATCATATAAAATTTTACTCAAAATATAAGCAGTACGATTAGCATGAGCGTGAAGGTGTAGTTGAATCGCGGCATAATCTATTTGACGAGCAGTGTAAACATGTAAAGCAGTGCACTACGAGGAGTATATAACAATCTACTCAAAGCATTAGTGGAGTCTACTTACACGAAGCTAAGGTAGTATCCGAGGGTCCAATTATAAGCCAAGTTTCATTTCCATGTTCTAACACAAGCAATACAAGATGGGATTATTTTCTTAGTTAGGTGTGTTATATTCTTATTAGCATGCAAGGGGTAATTTGACTAGCGACTAGCATGTATCGTCGGTATTTTTAAGTGTGCAGGCTAAGCAAAGACATGTTTACCGTAGTCACCCACTTAGCGATGTTTCGCCTAGGCTGGGCGATACTTTGAGCACACCTTTGAAATTCTAAGTCTGAACTCTTGAAGGGCCAAGTTTGAATTCCTTTGCCTCAAGCGAGTCTTCTCGCCGAGCAATGCGGGATGGGTCGTCACACTTATGTTGTTTGAATCGGCTATCCATATTGATGTAGAGCGGGTCGTTACAGCCGAGACTCACAGTTCAGCTCTTCACTAATAGACATTGTCTGACCGATGTAATACATCTTACTCTATCAGATAAACTCTATGTTGCACATGATATGAACCAGCAGACTATCTATCTATTTTATTCTTTTAACTCTATCGATAGGTTCAATAACTCATTTCTCTTATCCAATAGCCACACCCCCTGATCGTGAGGACTACAAGCCTCAAGGTGCACTATTAGTCTTTAGATATATGCGGACAGGCCGCTATATCTTGTTTCACTTCAAGCATTTTATATAATTCTATCTTTTACTCTTCTTATTAGCTTGGCATCGGTTCGTTCAATAGTAGTGACAGTGTATTAAGCATGCAATATTCTTTCTATACTAGCGTGGCGATGGTTCTTTTATTAGACAAGCATATCAGTTCTCTAGTTCATCAGGCTCTATCATTCATGAAAAGGAAACACTTATCTTCTTAGCAATAAGCATTATAAAACTCAGATTCATTATTAAGGCTTGAAAGAATCGAAAAATTAAGTTCTGTCCACTCACCTAGATCAGTCGTCTTCTGGTTCAATAAGGATCTCTTCAGGAAGGTTTTATTTTTGAGTCAGCAAACCGACATCTCTTGTAAATAATGCCATCATGGAGCGGGGCACTATATACTTACCCACCGAGAAAAAGTTTCGTCCTCGAAATTCAAGGAGAAACTTACGATATCCCGAGCAACGATAGTCCTCATCCTTCACCATCCTCAATCGATAAAACTCTGGCGATCAATAACAAATCTCTCAAGCAACAAAATAATCATGAAAACTTTTACCGGCATCTTTGAAAATATTTACAGACTTATTGTATGGAACGCTCATCTCAGCAACGATGTCGATGGGCAAGGAGTTTTGATCAAGGCATCATCTACGAACTACAACGAAAGTGAGTAAGGCCAGAGAATCGAGTTGCTCTGATACCATTATGTCACGCCCCGATCTCCCACAGTCCCGATCATCCCTGTTGGACGTGAAATTACCACGCCAACGCTCCCGCGGGACATCGATCGTTCCCATCAGGGAATGATTTCCTTTGAGCTTGGAGTGGCGCTCTCACAAGGAACAACGTTAGTCATCATGGTTATCGTCGAACGGTTCAATTTTGTAGCGAAGGAGCTGTGTTACAAACAATAATCCATCTGAGTATATGAGACAGAGTTCTATCTCTGAATACAATGATATTGTTCCATACATTATGTCCCTCTATACAAAATATTCAAAACAAACCAATGCGGCTCAAGGCATCATCTCTTGATCTTTGACTCCTAAGGATGAGGATTTGTTATCGCTTCGGGATAATCCAGGACCTACAAAATGAACTAGTGGGAGGTCAATACTTTTGGGAAAGTACTGGTGAGTAAAAATCAATGAACAAAAGAAACACTCTCTAAAAAAATACAAAGTAATCGTGTATAAAATATTATATTATTAGTGATCTTGCTACTTTTTACCTAGATTCATTTTATGCTATACAGAATAAGGATCAGATTATACTTCTTTGAAAGCCATATTTTATTTTCAATTCATTCCAGCATACAAGACAAGCAGTTCATGCACGATATACAGATTCATATACTGTCATATGTGCACAGTGCATCTTGTGAGCTATATCATTAACTCTAAGGACTTAGCAGCATCTAGTGGGCTATACTTCTTATCATGCGAACGAGATGACCTATCTATATGATGGTCCCTGAGTTCCTCAAAATTAGTAGCAGTGTTATCACGGCCCAGTACTGCATTAATATACGCCCATACTAGCTGCTTTGACACATGATCCATCTAACTAATGACAAGAACACCCGCTTGATCACAAGGTCTTTTAGCCTCAGGGTATTCCTAACTCTATCTGGATAATAGCAGTTGTGACTCATGGTTGCTATGTACTATGATACGCTCAAATTAGCATCCACGACTCACGGTTCAGCTCTTCACTAATAGCCATTGTCCGACCGATGCAATGCATGTTACTCTATCTGATAAACTCTATGATGCACTTGATATTAACAAGCAGATATTTATTTATTCTCTTCTTTTAACTCTATCTATAGGTTTAATAACTCATTTCTCTTATCTAATAGCCACCCCCCCTGATCGCGAGGACTACAAGCCTCAGGGTGCACTATTAGTCTTTATCTATATGCGGACAAGCATCCATCTCTTGTTTCACTTCAAGCATTTTATATAATTATATCTTTAACTCTTCTTATTAGTATGGCATCGATTCGTTCAAAAGCAGTGATAGTGTACTAAGCATGCAACATTCTTTCTATACTAGCATGGCAATGGTTCTTTTACTAGACAAGCATATCAGTTCTCTAGTTAAGCAGGCTCTATCATTCATGAAAAGGAAACACTTATATTCTTAGCAACATGCATTATAAAACTCAGATTTATTATTAAAGTGTGAAAGAATCGGAGAATAAAGTTTTGCCCACTCACCTAGATCAGTCGTCTTCTGGTTCAACAAGAAGCTCTTCAGGAAGGTTTCCTTTTTGAGTTAGAAAACCGATATCTCTTATACATAGTGCCATCGTGGAGCGGGGCACTACATCCTGGAGACATGGATCAGAAGTAGTTGCATCTTCGGTGCCATAGAAGTATAGAGGGTGAAAGCTGTCACGACCCGCACCCCGAAAAATCGGGCATGAGTTGTGGGTACGTCCAGCCTACGCTGCAGCATCGGCAGTAGAACGTTGTCTAGGTCTACTATCTAGCTAACAATCTCACGCAATCAATATATATACCTGTCAAGATCTCAACTCCAAACGGAGGAGCAATATCATAATGATAATCTCAAGTACTCAATCACGAATCTAAGCACGATAAGAAAACAAAGAAGTCTAACAACTACAAAGTCTAAACAACTGCTACTAAAACAACAACAACAACAATAATAATAATACAACAACAATAATACAACAACATCCTGAATCATATACAATACAAGGTCTCAATCCAAAAACCGGGGACAAATCCGATACCAAAAGCTAATAAAAATAATAACTGAGGTCCTAGTTATCCCGACTACCAACCCGAAAATCACTCCTGAACTAGGGGGGTCCCTGTCTGCACCATTGACAGGCTGAGGTCCATAAAACGTCGGATACGAATTATCCGGATCCTCTGGGAAAAATATATCCAGTAATGATTGGAGCAAGCACACCTCTAACAGTAGTTCCAGTTAAATGATAAAAACTATAAAGCAGTTGTAGCAAGTATCAAGGTGAAGGAAATAAAGTATGAACAAGGAAATATATATGTATCACTGGTGCATAAAGGTAAAGATGCATGAATATCAGAAGCAAGATAGTAGTGACTGCAAGATACAAGAAATTTAAATTAAGAGCAAGTATGTGCACAAGAACGTGTAGTGAGTCCAGCAAGAGTAATGTAATGAGTCAAGTCCAGAAACTATAAGTGAGACTAGCAAGAAATGCAAGAGAGTCCAGACTAGAAAGAATGAACTCGTATCTCTGAAATACTTGTTTCGACATGTAAACGGCTAGAGGTAAGTACGGCTCACCGCACACTGGGTGTGCGGCTGCTATCATTCCAAATTAGACCAGAGGGGGTGATTCCAGTGATTTCAGTTGGAAATGTTTACATGTCTACTCGAGTATTTCCTTGCCCGACTAGTACAAGTGAATCCAAGATCCGACGCGTAAATCAAGTATGAGTCCAGCCAAAAACATGAGTGATGCCTGTAGTGAGTCACGATGTGATGCCAGTAGGTGATTCTAGAATACAGGCCAGAAACATAAAATATACGTATCGCAAGTAAATGAATCCAGAAATACTAGTCTGTGTCGTGCCAGAAAAATCAG
>JAYESA010000009.1:174762567-174792567 GCA_036927795.1 Iris macrosiphon
TGCTGGTTTTGATCGGCCAGGGGGGTTAAGGGTTAGGGTTGTGTTAAACAAAATGACTAAAATGCCCTCCAAATCAAGTCATCCTAATAGGGTTTGGGTTTGGGGTTCCAAATGCACTCTAATAAATCCCTAATCACTCTAACTAGCTAATAAAAATAAAAATAACTATTCTAAGCCAATAAATAAGTCTGACAAGGGTGTTGGTTGGGTCTGACATGGGTCCACTAGGGTCTGACATGGGTCCAGGCTAGCCAAAATCCTAAAATAACTAATAAAAAATAATACAACCAACTAATTAAATATTAATACAAATATTTATGATAAATACTTAATTAACCAAATTAAAAAAATTAACCTGCCCTGGAAATGGGGTAGTGACAAAAGCTCCTGAAATTACTAGTTGAATTGATGCTTTGTTGTGCAATCCGCTCCAAGGCTACCTGAACGCTATGATGTAGTATGAAATTCTTATCCTATTGTTGTTGTTGTTATTTTGTTGTTGTTGTGATTTGATGTTGCTAAGTGATCACCAATATACTCCTAGTCACTTTAAGAATGGTGTGTAATTCTATAGGTTTTGCTCGTACACCATATTTTAATTGGAGCATCCATAAATCCTTCTTTTGTCCTTGTCTTAGGGAATGATAGACATGGGTGTGATGGAAAAAGGGGATATGTGGTACAACCGCTAGTCCATATGCCTCACAAGGAGGAAGTGGCTCGGGAGGTGACTGTAGTGTCCATTGGAGGGGTAGCCTTATCACAACAAAAGCTTCTTATTGGTGTTGGGTGGGGTTCCAAACCTATATGAAGAATACCCTAGAGTATGACGAGCGCCATATATTTGTCGAAGAAGCTAGGGGAGTGCAACGAGCACCATCCATGTGCCGAAGAAGCTTGGAGTGTCGAAGCAGAGTTTATAGCACAGCAGTAGAGTCTAAAATTCTGCCCAAGATTGACTGAGTTCAGTCTGAACTCGGTCCTTCTTCAGCCAGAACTTATTTGCAACATGATAACAGAATTCGGTCCCAGTTTGGCAGAACCATTATACATAGGGAAATTTGAATTTGGTCCACATTCGATTTAGTCGGGACTATACGAGTTTTTGGGTATTTTACATATTGTTGGATCAAATCTAATAGTCTAGATTTGTTGCAGATTGAGGGGGCTATATATAGGTATTTTCCTAACCCTAGTTTATGCAAGTTGATGTTTTACAACTTTTGGAGAGAGACAGGGAGATTGGCGATTATTTTGAAGAAAGATAAGTCTCAGGTAATGTCACGCCCCAGTCCCAAAATATCGAGGGACTAAACACGTGGCAATGGCCAGCAGCACACACCGATGGGCAAATCCAATTTAATGGACCCATCAGGATGTACTTAAGTTGTAGTACAATAATAAGGGTCTAAATATACTAATCTCATCCACAGAAAAGAATACAACAATATCAGAATCATAAAGCAAGATCAATCTCAACAAAACATAAACTCGGGAAATAACCCGATAATGAGTCTGATACAATAGTCAAGATACAGAAATAAAGATAACAACAACACATACTGAGTATGGATAAAGCATATACTCAGAAGATATCCTCGGTGATCACTCGTCTACTGGATCTGGTACTGCTCCAGTGCCTGCTCCTGCTAATGCTCCTATTCCGTATACCTCGGGGTAGATCTCGTTTGCTATACCTGGGGACATAATCCGGATCCAAGTCCTCAGGGGACATAGCAAGGTACAAAATATCTCAAGCCATAAATAATACAGTGCAGCAATAAATGAATCAAAAGGGTAAACTATATAACCAGCTAAGTGATATGCAAGATGAGAGCATCACTAGAACTCAGGCTGAGACCACTACAAGCTCAGTATCGGGGAGCCGGTAGCAGAGATACCATGCAGTTGTATTGCTCGGAGAGAGACTACGACACCGTCATAATAAAATCAACCTGTAGCATGTGTGTCTCTCCCCACCCAATGTAATCATACGTATCATGTCCACAACGTCTCATGTCTATGTCACGCAAGATCATAACTAATGCATCAAGTTATATAATATCTAAGCAAAAGAATATATCATGAAACCTGTAACCTATACAGAATCACCATAAATTTCTCAGGAAGATTCTGTCTCATAAATAGTGTCAGGTGTTCTGGGTTATGACGTACTTGATAATGCAAGCACGAGAATGTAAAGGGTCTCGATATCCATCTCTAGGTGACATTATGCAACTCTGCATACAATATTGACACCCGAATATTATTCGGACGATAAGTAATGTCATACGGTCCTAGGTTAAGCATGTACAACATATGAATAAATCAAGACAACAATATGAAGCAGGTACTGCAAGTTTTGGCAAGGTACACTTGCATGGGATTCTGACTCCAACTGTAGCTCTGGTATCAGTGAAATTTGCAGGTACTCCTTCGGTTGCTGAAATAGACATCACCATCAGATTCAAAAAATATCAAATAGCTAGAAACGCATGTCCTTGAGTCTAATTTGGACACAGGGCAAAAATGACAGTTCTGGTCAAAGTGGGGTCCACATGTGGCCCACTTCGCACCGAAAAATGTGTCAGAGACAATGTTCTCCAAATTCGTCAAACTTAATGTCCACAAGTCCAGAACGACGATACGAACCCAACGGAATGTCCAGAACTGGATTCCGATGAGCCGATCACAAAATCGCCCTTCAAGTGGAGCCACGGGGCCCACGATACGCGATTTTGTCAACGTTCTCAGAATCGAACCAAACATAGGTCACAGGACCAGCGTATTGCTACGAGTCCGATGGCACAAGTTTCGTTTCGATCTGACGTGTGTACACAAAGTTACAACGAGTTCCAGAACAGGGCCGATACGGGGTGTTGTCGACGGATACGTGTTGATTCCGGTGTGCACGCACATCCAAATCAACTTTCGTGAAATCCCACACGTCCGTATCAACGGCGCACACCTTTTGGTGAAGTCCGCATACGACCAAGTCATCTCGTTTGGCGGGGCACAATCAGTTCCGGGGAAAAGTAAGGCGAATATTTTCCTGATTTTGGATTGCAGTTCGCGATCGCCACAGGACGCGACACACCGAGTGGGTTGCACGAGTATCGAGAGGGTCACGCAGGGTTCACGTCATAATAGACGGAACAGAAAATGGGGTAGCAAGGAGAGAGAAAAGGCTACCTGAACAGGGCTACGTAGAAGGCTGAAACCCGTGCTTCGCGAGGCGTCGCGACACGGCGACGGAGGCTAGGGTTTCTCGCCGTCGGAGCTGCCGGAGCTGGCACGACGGAGGAGGTGGCAGCGCATCGTGGTCGTCGGCTAGTTGGCTTGGTCCCGGAGCTGGAGGCGGCACTAGCGGAGCACAGGCGGAGGCGGACCGCTGCTGCTTCTGCTGCTACTGCTGTCGGCGAGGTCTACCGGGGACGGCTCTCCGGGGCTCGGGGCTGTGGGTTATAGAAGAGACCGTGGTCGTCGGGGACGACGGAGGCGGCTGGGGTGGCTAGAGCAGAGGAGGGAGGCGGAGGAGGATGACGACGGTGCTGGTGGAGTCGACAGAGCAGCGGGGTTGGCCGGGGACGACGGGTTCGTTGAGGTCGTCAGAGACGACGACGAGGCAGCGGGGGTGACGGGGAGAGAGGCGGAGGACGGGGGTTTATAGGAGGAGCAGGAAGGGGGAAGGGCGGTCGTCGGCGGCGGTTGCAAGGCGGGGAACCGAGGGGTCGCCGGCGGTTGCGGGGAGGCCGAGCGGCGCGGGGAGCGGGGCAGCCGGCGGTTGCGGGCGGAGGGCGGCGGAGCCGAAGGGTCGGGGAAACGGGGTTTAGGTTTAGGGTTAACGGGTCTAGTCGGGTCGAAGCGGGTCGGGTCGGCTAACGGGCCCGGATCCGACCCGCTAGTGTTGGGCCCGGTTCAGCTAGACCTGGTCCGGTCCGGTTCGGGTCAGTTCAATTGGAAATAAACCGGATTTATTTTAGGGTTTAATTTGGTTTAATAATTAATTAGTTTTTAGGTCTTTAAAAATATTTTTGGGGTCCAATAAATTCCAGAAAAATTATCCTATGTCTAATATTTTATTTTACACCTAAAAATATTATTTTTATAATATTTTAATATTGATTAACATCATTTAAAAATTATTTAATTTTAAAATATCTTAGTTTTAATTAATTAAAGATCCCAGAAAATTCCGAAAAATTGTGAAAATTAATGTTTAAATTCCTGAAAAATCAAGGGGTTTACAGGTAAATTTTTCATTGTCTTTTGTTCTTTAGAGTCTATTATCGATGTTTTTCTTCTAAGTAGTTGTGGGGTTCTAGTTTGGATCTGCGGATTCGATGTATTTCTTATTCTATCAGTAGAGACTTTTCAAGGTTGGACTTCGATCATACTGTAGTTTTTCTACTAGGATTTTTCATGTAATAATTATTTGTGTTTGCATTTTAGCTTTTCAATGATATAAGCGATTTGGTTTCTGCGTCTTTATTTGGTTGTCTTGTAGCTTCTTGATTTTGGAAAACAATTTTCATATTTTTTCTAAACATAGTTGTATCAGAGCTTTGGGCTCAAAATATCAGGTGTCGGAGTTAACAGTCAAGCCAAGGAGAAGAGATGGACACAAAACCTATGAGCATGGTAAACCTAAATGTTTCAAATTACCACTATTTGTGGAGCAAGATTAAAGATTTATTGTTCGTCAAGAAGCTGCATCTTTCGATATTTACTTTCAAAAAGTCCAGTGATAAATTTGAAGAGGACTGGAAGTTCGATCATGTCATGCCTCACTCCCAGATTACTTTAGATCACGGGGACATACCAGGCCATCTACTCTATACTATTCTCCATGGGCAAAAATCTTGCTAACTTTTATTACGAACTTCGATATTATTAATTTGCAGGTATAAAGAATATACAAGAATGTCTAAGTATAAGAAATAAAGAAAATAAAATATTCTGGGGCGGTAGTAGCTATGGAGATTTGATCTACAGTCTATCACTTTACTCCTTGGACCACTTGAAAAATGACCACGGGAAGCTTGCTAAGTCTCGAACATTGGAGAAACTGGAAGCAAGAAGGCTCTAACACATGACATGTTTCTTTTGATCCTGTAGAATGACACTAATCCTAAGATAATTATAGTCGTTAAGCAGTAAAATGGTTAGACTGGGATTCTATACAGAAAATAGGCAATATGCATTATGTTTACCATATCTACACAGATTTATGAGTAATGGCCACCCACGTTGCACTTATTTCCTGCGTAAATTAATGTAAACTTGACACATGGCCACCAGTACGAGAAAGACTTCGATCGTGGTGACAATCGATCCTTCATGTTCTCTAAAATCTCGGTATTAAATGCATGAGATCTCCTCGAATTCTAAATCATTTACTGACAGTTTTAATTAAAAAATTTACTTCATAACAACACATACAATTCTTCCTTGCCAAGAGAAAATAGTGAATATGTGTGCACATTTTATGCTGACCACTGTCTTCGATAGCCACGTGGCATATTTTTCGATAAAGGAGTTTGGAAGATATGATTACCCTGACGATATTTCCTCGACCACTGTACTTAGTCTTTGTGCATTATGTTGGAATGTCAGGTGTTAGGCACGTATTTTGATGGCAGCTTATCATTTATTAGTGAATTTGTGTGCGCACAGTTTAATTTTCTGGAAGATCGCTACAAAAATACATTATTTTAGCGACAAAATTATCCTTCGCTAAAATATATTTTTCGTCGGGATTAGCGATGGAAAGGTTCCGTCAGAATAACTAACGTCGCTACAAAAAAATTGTCGGTAATCCGTCGCTATATTGGCATATTAACGACGGATTGAGCGACATTAAACTAGCGACGGATCAGCGACGTACAAGTTACGTCGCTAAATATTCGGATTACTTATCAACGGATTATGTAAGCCAAAATTTGCTAAATTTTCTAGAAGATTTTGCATATTCAGGGCTCACAGAGTTCGTCGCTAATCCGTCGCAAATTTGTCACTCTCAGTGACGGATTAGTGACAAATTTTAGTAACGAAATCTGATACATGTTTGGCATATTTGTGTATATTAGACGTTTTATCGACATAATTTTTCATCGTTGGGTAGTCGTTGGCCTGAGATTTTTCGTCAAAAATCTATCGCTGACCTGAGATTTTTCAGATATTTCGTCGCTATTATGTCGCATGTCTGTCTCTAAAGGTAATATTTTTCCCAAAAATTAATTTCCGCTGAGCATATACCTGTTATACATTCGCTAATTTTCACACAAATAAATTTTACACAAGCAAATTCCACAAAAACTAATAAAACCCACACAAACATGTACAAATATTATATATACGTCAAAATAATAAAGTAGAGTAATCCAAACATTACAAATAACTGTTATACAATCCCACAATGTCAAATAAATACAATCAAGTCAAAAAATATAACCAACTAAAAAAATTCCACAAACTTAAAAAATCTATCAAATCGATGGTTGAGGCGGCTGTTGGCTAGCCATGTACTACGCCACAACTATAGCAATGATATCCTGTAGATCATCAGGAGCAACGAAAGACGGAGCTGTGGCAGGAGCCGTCGAAGGAGCTGGAGCCGTCAGAGTAGCTGGAGAACCCAATGTAGTAGCTGCCGTCATAGGAGCCATTGTAGCAGCCGTCGGAGGAGCAAGTGCTACAGCATCACGACTGTCTATCAACTGTCGAACCATCCCATGTAGCTCATGCACAGTTGTTATAAGCTACTCCAGAGATATCACACCAGAAGGAACGCCGAAGTCGGGTACTGATGGGGCTGGAGTAGCCGTTGGAGGAGCTCTAGAAAGAACCGACATCATCGATGCCAACGATCTGGTACCGTACACGCTGTCATCTTTCCCTCTCCAAACAGCTTGTACCCACCGATTTTTTCTCTCAATCGGCGTACTAGTCTCAGCGCCCATCTAATGTCTCATACGTCTCCTATATTTATTTATATAAATAGGTTTAGAGTTAAGTATTTTAGAGTTATATGTGCTATATTTGATTTTGGTTAGAGTATCATATTAGATACTAGATATCATAGTATATGTATATAATTTGATTTATATTTGCTATATTTGATTTTTATGATATCTTAAAATAGAATATTAACCAAGGTTCAAAGTATCAAATCAAAATCAGTATTGGACTATTCCTATGAGGTTTAAAGTAAATTGAATAAAATTATAATTTTAAGTATTTATGGTATTGTTTCTTAGTATTTTTGAAATAGAATGACCTAGAGTTGACATAGTTTGACTATTTTGATCTAAAATCCAAGAATCTAATTAAATTATAAAAATAATCTAATTAAATTTATAAAATTTTGTAAAGATAACTTACATATGCTTTGGTGGCCCACTCATCTACGAGCTTCTCATCCTTCTTTTTTTGTGGGCCTGCTGGAAGATTGCTGGAAAGCTAATGGTCTTCGGGTCTTCTTCGGCTTTGGCGACCTCGTCGCACTATACAAATTAAGCAATTAATAAATAAGCAAAAAAATTAGAATTACAAAAAAAACCGATCTAGCAAATTTTTTAATACTAACCATCCATCGAAAATGCTCGACGGTCGGAATAGATCCACCAGTATGGAGGCCAACCTTAGCACGGGCAGCCTTCGCCTTCCCGCACTTGGCCTTGTAAGCGAGAGTGTTTATCTTCTTATCCATCTCCTCCCAGTACTCTGCCTTCAGCCAATCCTTGTGGTGATCCTGTCCAAGTGACGCCAGCACCTTCTGGTCATTGATCATATCTCTCAACCTCTTGTTAGAGATGGTGTAACACTTTTGGATATCACTATCTCTATGATCCTGCCACCACTACAACCTCTGTAAATTAGAAAAATATTTTTTATCTTTGTAATAAAAATAATTATTGCATACCCCTAGCTTCTCCAGCAAAGTGAATCGTCGATCGAACGGGATGTCACTGAAGTTGATATAAGGGCCATCAAAGTAGCCCCGCACAACCTCTCCCAGATCATTCCCAGCCTTAATCGAAAAGAATCTGAAATAAGTAGACAATATATAATTAGAATAAAAAAATATAAAATAAATATGTGAATTGATAAATAAATGCTTACGTCGCTCCATCGGCCCATAGCTCGGGACAACAAATATTGGTTGGCCGCTCTGGTAGAGTAGGGGGTATACAAATCCTGGACGACGACCATATACTCCGTTGTCCAAAAGAAGGCAAAGAAATGGATTTGCTCATGTGGGAGCAACTGGTGGAGTAGCTGGTGTAGTAGTGCCAGTAGTGACTGGAGTAGAAGAAGGGTAGCAGCTGATGGCAATCCAGGAGATGGAGTCGCTTCTCCTACTGAAGAACGAGTATATGGCGGGGATAAACCATCCGCTGCATCTATGAACTCGTCCTCAGGTCTTGTGCGAGAATTTGGGATAGCGGGCATAGTAGACGGAGGATGGTAAGAAGATGATCCTCTCTGAACTTTTCGTCATCCTCATCCTCGTGCCACCATACTATAGGTAAATCTGTAGCAAATAAAAAATTGGTGTCATCAAAAAGATAATCATAAAGTAATGGTGTGGTAAAATAAGTAAATACTAGTGTGATGATGAAATAAATAATAATCATGTCATAAAAGAATTAAATAAATATCTAAGATAATGCATATGTATGTACG
Organism: Iris macrosiphon; assembly: GCA_036927795.1. Taxonomy (NCBI): domain Eukaryota; kingdom Viridiplantae; phylum Streptophyta; class Magnoliopsida; order Asparagales; family Iridaceae; genus Iris; species Iris macrosiphon. The sequence goes on from JAYESA010000009.1 coordinate 174,771,256, forward strand.
TTCTAATCTTCTTCATCTTCCGAATCGTCATCGTCTTCCGAATCATTTTTCGAATCGTCTTCATCTTTTACTTCTTTATTTTCATTTTTACTTCCACTATCACTATCACTATTACTATCACTATCACCTTCATCTTCCAATTCTTGTTCCTTGCTAGATACCTCCATATCAGAGTTCTCCTCTATAAGAGGTAAATCTTCTATCTCAATCTCTTCGTCAACTCTATCATCCTCTACGATAACGTCAACCCCCATACAATTAACACCGACCGAACTCATATATGCAAGTTGAGGCATGACCACCCCATCCTCTTGGTATGCTAGGTCCCCAATATTATATGTATTTCTAGTTTTAGTTTTGCATATAGCCCACCAATCTTTATTATTGCGTCATCGACTAGGATAGCTCATATAATACACTAGAACTGTTTGACTAACAAACACAAATAGTTCAAAACCTACATATATTTTTTTATATTTTATATCAAAAAATCTAAATTGTTTGTCAATTTTCCATCCTTGCTTGGGTGTTGCGTTGAACCAATCATATTTAAACAGCACAATTTTGTCTCATAAGAGTAATCCAGCTCCACGACATTGCTTAGTACACCGTAATAGTCTAATTCTGGATCGACACCATAGACTGAACCCCTCACACATACTCCAGAATTCTTTGTATAATTAGCCTCCTTATCGACAAATGATTGATTAACAGACTTATCAGTGGTTCTAAATTTGAAGTCATTGATGGTGTATCCATCCCAATACTTTTCCCTCTTGCTTAGTCCGATAGCTAATGCTCAAAGTCGTTCGTTCTGTAAGTCCGTACCATGACGAAAAACCTGAAACATCACGTATCATATAAACATTAGACAAAGATTGGTCTGAATGCTAAATTTAGAATGCTTAATATTTAGGATCCGTACATAATTATGGAACCACGATAGAAATTTTCTATCAACCTCTCTAGCAAGATCATCTTCATTAATATTAGGTCTCTCAATTTTTACATCAGCTCTAAAAGTACTGTGATAATAAGGAGAACAGTTAGAGCAATTATTTTCCAAGTATATACAAAATTAAAATATCTAGGAAAGATGTGTCGCTTACTTCTCAATATTTTATCTCTCTTTTATACCACTATTTAATAATATATACCGATGAGTGGCTTCAAACTCATCGTCTTCCAACCAACGTACTTTAGTAGCACTTGTAGGCTTTCCTCCCATATTGAAGATAGTGTGGATTACACTATTCGGGGCATCAACCCCACCTTCATCATTCCTTGCGGCTCTATTACGATTTGTTCTGAAATGAGTATCAAAATAGATGGAGCAGAAGTTTAAAACCTCCACAATGAGTATCGAAGCTTCTACATGAGCCTTATTGTCAATCTTCTTCAGGTGATGTAGATACCAATGTATAATATATTAAAATTTTGAATTATTTGAGTAAAGAAATTATTAGTATAAAGAATTTATACCTCTCAAATGGATATATCCATCGATAATGGACGGTAGCACCAATGCATGCTTCGTATGCAAGTTGAATCAGCAAATGCTCTATAATATCAAAAAAATCGGTGGAAAGCACCATTTCTAACTAACACAATGTCAATGCAATCTTCTTCCCAACTTCTATTATATTTGTACCGTCAACTTGCTTGAACACAAATCTCTAAAGAATATAGATAATTCGGCCAACGGAGTCCATAATTGATGAGTCAACATCTCTCTCAGAGCAATATATAGTAACCTCTCCATAAATAGATAAAAATTATGACTCTTCATCCCTGTCAACTTGCGCTCGTTGAGATCAACACAACTTGCCAGATTTGACACGTAGCCGTCATGAAATCTCAACTTTAAAATCTAGTTATATATTATCAATTTATCCTCCCTACTCAATATAATTGGTGCTAGAGGCTTGACCCAATTGTCGTTGCCACTTCGTTTTAGGTGCAAATCTGAACGTCTGCAAATAATTTCCACGGCAGTAGATTGTAAGGAGTCAAAATCGGCCAACAAGAGTATTAAGATCCCGACTGTATGAAAGGAGTGAATCCATCAGAACATAAACCTAACCAAACATTCCTGGGCTCCGGACCAAATTCAGGATGACACAGATTAAAATATTTCTATGCCTCTCCATCGGAAGGATGAGATAATTCTCTTTCATCCATATTTCGTTCCTTGATATGTCATGTCATATTATGTGCTGTATTTGTGGATATATACATCCTCTGCAGCCTTTTGTGATCGAGAAAAACTGTATTTACTTGTAGGGGGCACAACCTTGCTCGGACAGTTGACTTTCCTTTGTCCCGAATTGGCTTGTACCCGTCCAAATGATAGAAAATATATTTATCTTTATCATTATTCTCCTTGTAGTATAACATGCAACCGTTTCGACAATAATCTATCTTTTTAAAGCCTAATCCGAGTTTCTATATCACCATCTTCGACTTGTAGAAGTTTTCAGGCAACTCCTTCGATCCTTTTGACAATAACTCTCTAACAAACTTAATTATCCAGTCGTAACATTCCTGCGACAAGTTAAAATTAGACTTTAGGTTCAACAACTACATCACCACCGATAGGATAGTATGAGAATCATAACCTGGGTATAACGGAGTATCGACATTCTTGAACATATCACAGAATTCCTTCGCATCAGGACTAGGATTTTCTGAATCAAAATATGGACCGGCTGCATCAAATACTAACTCACGTGCAGGTTTCGTAGTCGATGTTCAAAGTTATCTCGAGAGTGGACTCTTCTACCTCCGTATTGAAGGAGGAATGATAATATTATAAAAATAAAGGTTCACTTTGAGTCGTCTACTCCTTGTAATTTGGTACAAAATCCTTCTTGTAGAGATGCTCCCTCACGAGATCCACCTCTTTGAATAGTATACTACGACATTTGACATAAGGACACTTGATGAGCCTCCCATCCATGAAATGAGGTTGACTACAGGCGTATTTAAGAAATTTCTCAACGCCCGCTATGAAATCATCTGTAAAACCAATCCTACTCTCATGTCGTCGATTGTACATCCATGATCGGTTAACTAAGTATTGACTCATTGATTCTATATGTACTATATATATTAATTCAAATAATATGGATTAATTAGATTCAAGATGAGTTAAGATATTTGCTAAAGGATTAGTTATTTTTACGTTTCCAGTGAAATAGAATTAATTTGTTATTTTTAAACAGCTCAATTTTGTTTCTATTTTCCACAAAAAAAACTAACTAATTTGGTTTCCATTGTGATTTTTACATAGAGATTTTTGCTCATTTTGGGGAAATTACGAGATTGTTGCACCAAGTGTGTGTCATGAGACCAATTTGGTCTAATTAGATTTAGATCAGGGTTGTGAGACTAGCTACGTATCCATAATTGGATACGAGTAGACCGTATCATGATACTGTGTGATACTTTATGATACGAGACTCATTTTGGGTGATTTGTGTTAATTTTCTTCAATTCCTATTGTAACTAGTTATATTAGTTATTACTATATGTAATTGAGATGTATATATGTTTATTATGGAGAATAGTGAGTTTTGACTCTTTATTTGAGTGTGTGTCATACAATATCTTGCATATGCATACTAGGTATTTGATTCAATGCTTTAGTGTGTATCCTAATGTGTTATAGCATAGGTGTATCACATGAGCTTTTGGTTGGATACTTGTGGGTGTGTCATGAAACCTTGAGTGTTTGATTAAATACCTACTAGTGTTAGTGTGGGTAAGTCTATGAATATATGGTGTTGCATGTAATATTCAATTATGCTTTATATATATATATATATATATATATATATATATATATATATATATATAAGTATGGGATGTGTTCACTGTGTCAAGTGATTAGATTATTGTGTGTATGTAGATTTGTGAGGGAGCAAGGAGTGTCGGGTTGGTCTGATACAATGAGTAGCAGCAGCAGCAGCAACATGCATTAGTTGTTGTTGTTGATATTATTGATGTTATTGATGTTGTCGAGGTTGTGACTAATACTGTGTGAGCAGGTTTATTGGTTGTGCACTGATATGTGCATGAAAGGGGTAAACCAAGAAGGCAGCAGTGCACCTAGTCCGCTACTCTGTGAGCAAGATCTCTTGGCAGTGGGTGTTTGCAGTAAGGGAAAGTGATACCATGTATCAGTTGGGGGTCGGGTTTGGATAAAAGGAAGTGCAACAGGAGCTCGAAGACTAAACTGAATGTATCAGTCATGATATATGACAGCAGTAGGTATCAACAGTATAGGGAGTACTACACAGTGCTCCATTCTGAGTGTTGTGATGGTGAGTATCAGTGGGTATAAGAGATGTGTGTGTGTGTGTGTGTCGAGTTAGAAGTGCTTGGGGTCATATAGGTAGGTAACACTCTTTAGTATATCAAGTGGTATCAGTGGCATGTGAATGGATTTTAGGAAATGTTGGCCAGTGATGCTCAGGTTCAAGTAATACCAGGTTATGAACACAATGAGCGGTAAGCAAGTATATGTGTACATGTATGGGCTAGAGACTGATAGAAAGTTTCTACCAGTAGCAACAACAGAGTCAAGGAGGGGGAACATCATTTAGCTCCAGCATAGTTCCTTAATTGTGTTAACTAAGTGCTGTATTTTTAGGCACATTTATGTGCCAATGAGGTGCTCTCATGTGGAGCATTGGAATAAGGGTAATAAGGTAATTCCAGAGTAGGTAGATATTCATTAGATGAAGGTACCAGTATTAATACCAATGAGTGAAAAGTAAGGTAATGTGGGATATATTAGTGTAGCAAATGGGTATGAGGTTAGTGTAACTTGAGGATATTTAAATACTAAGTATTATTTAAGTTAAGGTATTGAGTAATAACTCATCAAAGTTTCTTTTAATTATGTAAAAGACACAAATTTTGGCAAATATATGAATTCAGCCCCAATGCACACTAATTTAGGGCATAAATTATATTTTTTAATTCTTTTTCCCCAGTTTAGGTTTATGTAGTATTAATTAGGATTTTATGCCCTATAATAGGTCATCCTTGTCCAACATATCGCATGTGTTTGTACGTGTCTGTGTCCAGCATATTGTGTTTGTGTCCAGCATATCAAAAATACCAAACCATTTATTTTCTCTTTGTGTCCATGTCTAGCGTATCGTGTATGTACGCGTGTCTAGACCCTCACAATCCAAATGCAATAATTAACCTAATCGAAATGAGGGTTAGGTTTACCTTAGCTGGAGGAGAAGGCGATCTGACGGAGGTGGAGGGGGTCGGGGTTGGAGGAGGAGGGCTTGGAGATCTAACGTTAGAGGAGGAGGAGGAGAGGGGTCGGGGTCGATGGAGGAGGAGGAGGAGGAGAGGGCGAGTGAGGGGGAGGGACTGTCGGAGAGGGGGAGGGGGTCGAGGCAGGGGGAGGGTCACCGAAGAAATCGAGAGAGAGAGAGAGAGAGAGAGAGAGAGAGAGAGAGAGATTGAGAATGAGAATGGAGGAAAATAAAATACGGATGAGAATTTTAAGTTTTTGCAGCGACAAATATTTTCGTCGCTAATCCGTCGCTGATATAACAACGATGGATATTTGACAAAAAATAATATATTTTGTTTACATAAATAACTTAGTCATTTTTTCGTCGAATTTTTTTTGCTGACTCAGCGACAGATTATTTTTCGTCGCTGAGATCTGTCGCTGTTTAACAGTATTTTTGTAGTGGATATACGTATTTAAGCTTTTGATAGGACCGAGAGATAAATGTGCGCCTTTACCTTCACTTGCAGACTTGAAGGCGCACTTTTTTTTGAAGGCTGCTCTTTTGTGAGTTACTTCATTTCAGCGCATCTATTATATGCTTCTGCAAGACCCCCTTCAAAAGTTTTCCAATTTTCACATGAATTCAAAATAATTTGAATCAAGAAGCATAAAAACTTGAACTATTCTGATTATGCGTGCATATTCTTCCTTTGGCCATATCTTAACTGATGTGCATATTCATGCGTATTTTTGCGCCACCAGCTATCAATTCAGCATTGATTTAACGTAGTCTATAATTAATGCATTCATCAAGGCATGGGAGTTTTCAAAGCGTTGCATGAGACTTTATGGGTGCTATTACCATGATTCATTTGGAACCTCTTGATATTCAAAATGTCACCTTCCTCTATATAAATAGAGAGAAAGACCAACTAGAAAATTTTAACTTACCTCTTTCTCCATGCTTGAATGTAACCGACCTATGGAAATCATAACTATTTTCGATCATGGAGAATTCACGAGGAAAACCATTGCAACAAGGTGGGGTTGGCTTTACAGAACTCCAAGAAGTTGAATAAAGAGATGTTCTCCAATGATAGGTAGGATGCTCTTGAGAAGACAAAGCTGCTGTGAACCCCCCTCTTTGGTCCTTGTGCTTCATGTGTTTATTTTTCTTTTTCTTTCTTGTTTCTTCATATATGCTGTAAACAACAGATGGAAAGGAGAAGTATAGAGAACTCCACAAGTACAGACACGATGCTCACACTTCTATGAGAGAATAATCCTGCAAAAATTTAAGCGATAATTATCTGTACGAATTTGTTCCATGAATTTATGCGTAGATGACGACTTCTGTCTTGAGTATACAATCTTGAACTCGTCCAAGTAGAAAGAAATGCACGGGGGCAAGCTGTCTTTTGTTCTGCCTTAAAGTTGAAAACTTACACGCAGATATTCTTCTGTACGGGGATTGTGACCCTTCAAACCTCTTCGCTAGAAGTTTATTCTATGCGCAGACTCTACTTTCTATACTGACAATTCATTTTATGTGCATATCCAGAATCCTTAAATTTCAACTCTAGAAATTCATTCTGTGCGCGTATCTTTATCTCTTTTTGTTAGATGTTGATGACATTTTTTTGCGCAGAGATCACTTTGGCCCTCTTCTTTTACGATAAAGCATGAAAGGATGTCATAACCCTCTTCGTTCGAGATGATCAGCAAAATTATGTGGTAACTCGTTATAAACTGAGGAAGGACCACGTTCAAAACAAGCAAAGTCGTCCTTGTCTATGCACGCTAGTTGATTTTTTTTCGAAATGAGGCTTTTCATTGGTAGGTTGTGCAATTGCGGTCATGATTACAGGGTTGGGAATTATTTCCAATCAAAACTTTGTCTATGGCACTAGATGGAGGCAGAGAATTGGCTTCTTGGGCTTAAAATTTTATGCAGACCCAATTTTGAATCCTCCCACGATCGTCGGTACATCCCTATTAGAGGGTGCATCTATAATTGTATTTTGACCCCTAATGTTGTCCTTCAGTACATGCAGGCAACTCCCATATACTGAGGTTTCGATTAAGAGAAACTTAACAAAGAAGGCTCCGGATGTAACAGATTTCCATCATATGTAACCACGGTTTTGAATATTAATGAAAAATCTGAATGTAACGGATTTCTATCATATGTAATCATAATTTCGAATATTAATGAAAATCTCCTTCAACTTATTGTCAAACTTTTTTCTGTGGGTCTGACTACAAAACGTGGGAGAATTCATCAAAGGTAGTGATATATAACTTTTTGGGAAGTGGCAACATAAAACTCTGCTTTTAGTGGATTTACTATTCATAATGTACCTACAACCAAGTACGAATAGTAAAGAAAAACAACCTTCCTGGGGAATAATTTTAAGAAAGGATTTGTTATCCGTTGCTTATTATAAGAAGACTATTAGAGCTAATATGGACACAATAGTTAAGTTTTGAATAATAGATCTTCATGTTCAGAGGTAATATGGACATGACTAGGAAGATCAAGGTGATTACCATCGAGGAGATGTATCGTAAAGATAATTCAGAGAAAACATAGTCATGATTATCTTATGGAAATATTACTACCTCCGCTTGAGATCAATAATAAAGTCAGAATGCAGATTATTTTAAACCTATCTTGGGATTATGAATAAGAAGTCTTTAGACCAACTGGGATCTAAAGTCACAATTCCAATCTTTTTATGGAAAAATTTATTATGTGATCTCGAATATGAACATTTTATTGGATTTGAGAAATATTCCACTAGGGAATTTTTTCTGTATCTACTATCCATTGTGTATCCAAGATTTTTGGATACGGTTAATAGATTAAACAGACGTAGTAGGGAATTGGTGTATGTTCGTCTGCTGGGGATTTTACAAATGTCATATTGTATATTTTACATCACCATGTCAATCCAACTAGGACTAAACATAGTACTTTTTCAATAAATTATCATTGATGGGCATTATAAGAAAGTCTCTATTAGGCTTCGCCAGCCTGAAGGCTCCATTGGAATACATTGACTCCACAATGAATGTGCCTTCCCATTTAGGTTAGAATTTTTCTTTGATTTTATGTGTCATGACCATTGGTCTTCTCACTGTTAAGACAAGGTCGCCGACTTGAAATACCCTTTCTTTCACCTTTTTGTTAAAGGTTTTGGAAATACGGACTTGATATAACTCAATACGCTGTTGAGTCTGAGACATTTTTTACCTAGTGCTTCCAACTCTTGTAACCATTGGTGGTCATTGTCCTCGCTTGTTAACTTACTGAAAAGAGAAGTTCTGTGATAAGGGATATGGATTTTAGAGAAAAAATTACTTCGCACCCGTAAACCAAAGAGTATGGAGTGTTGCATGTTGGAGTTCGTACTTTTGTTCGGTAAGCCCATAAACATTCACCGATCATTTTATTCCAATCATGCTTGTTGGATGAAACAAATATCATAAGGGGTTTAAGTCACGACCCGCACCCAGAAAATCAGGCATGAGTGGTGGGTACGTCCAGCCTACGCCGCAGCATCGACGGTAGAACGCTGTCTAGGTCAATTATCTAGATAATAATCTCACGCAATCAATATATAAACCTGTCAAGATCTCAACTCCAAACGGAGGAGCAATATCATAATAAAAATCTCAAGTACTCAATCACGAATCTAAGCACGATAAGATAACAAAGAAGACTAACAACTCCAAAGTCTAACCAACAATAACTATTACAACAACCACAACATCAATAATAATAATACATCATCCAAAATAATATACAATACAAGGTCTCAATCCAAAATCGGAGACAAATTCGGTGCTAAAAGTTAATAAAAACAATAACAAGGTCCTAGTGATCCCGGCTACCAACCCGGAAATCACTCCTAAACTAGGGGGTCCCTGTCTGCACCATCGACAGGCTCAGGTCCATAAAACGTTGGACACCACTCCTTCGGATACTCTAGAAAAAATATGTCCAGTCAGGACTGGAGCAAGTACATCTCTAACAGTAGTTCCATTTAAATAATAAAAACTATAAAACAGTTATATCAAGTAGCAAGGTAAAGGAAATAAAGTATGAACAAGGAAATATGCATGTCGTTGGTGCATAAAGGTAAAGATGCATGAATATCAAAAGCAAGATAGTAATAACTACAAGATACAAGAAATCTAAACTAAGAGTAAGTCTGTGCACAAGAACGTGTAGTGAGTCCAGCAAGAAATACATGTAGTGAGTCAAGTCCAGAAACATGTAAGTGAGACCAGCAAGAAATGTAAGAGAGTCCAGACTAGAAAGAATGAACTCGGTATCTTTGAAATACTTGTTTCAACATGTAAACGGCTAGGGGTAAGTACGGAGTGCGCGGCTGCTATCATTCCAGATTAGACCAGAGGGGGTGATTCCTGATGATTCCAGATGGAAATGTTTACATGTCTACTCGAGTATTTCCCCGCCCCGACTAATACAAGTGAATCCAAGACCCGACACGTAAATCAAGTATGAGTCCAGCCAGAAACATGAGTGATGTCTGTAGTGATGCCTGTAGGTGATGCCAGTAGTGATTCCAGAATAAAGGCCAGAAACATGAAATATTTGTGTCGCAAGTAAATGAATTCAGAAATACCAGTCAGTGTCCCGTGTTGTGCCAGAAAAATTAGATGATACTATACTAGAAGCTGAATCATAATAATCATCAGATAATAAAAACTATCAGATAATGTACTCGCCTGACGTACTGAGCAACTAGCGATCTGAACTGGTGTCGCAAGGACCTATTACGAAAAACAAGGTTAAACAGGTTTCTAATGAGTTAAACAGATATAAAATAAGTAAAAATAGGCTTCTAGGGTCGTTCTAGGTCAAACGGGTCAAACTGGTGAAATCTGAGTCAAAAAGTCAACTCTAGGTCCAAAAAGTCAACTCTGGGTCAAAACTAGGTCAAAAGTTGACTTTGGCGGTCAACCGAGTCAACTACGGTCAATTCTAGGTCAAACTAGGGTGCCCTAAAATTCTAGGTCAAAACTAGGTCATTAAGCTAATAAACTCTCAAACTCGCATCATTGAGATACCGGGATACCCTCGGTATCCGATACTTCGACCTAGGCTACGCATCCCGCCTATACCCTCTAAAACCTATGCTAGCATGCGTAAATATATACACATATACATAAAAACCTATCTCTAAACTCAAACCTAGGAAATTGCTCAAAAACCCCGCTCGAAACCCAATACCTTGGATATCTCAAGGTATTGAGATACCTTGGTATCTCAAGGTATTGAGACACCTCTCTAAACTCAACCCTCCTACCCCTCTAGCTAACTAATATGCTTATAGATATATACCTAGATAATAATATAGGCTATAAAATATATATCTAATACATATATGCATATACCTAGGTATCTACATATATATCTCACATACACACAGATACACAATTATACATACCTTACCTTACTCTTAAATATATAAATATATCTATATCTAGATATCTAACTATATATATATATATATATATATATATATATATATATATATATATATATATAGATATCTAACTATATCTAACTATCTATCTATCTAAATAACTATCTAGTTATCTATCTATCTATCTAACTAGTTATCTATATCTAGTATTTATTTACCTATCAATCTATATCTATTAATCCATCTAACCATCTATCTATCTATCTAACTATAGATATATATATATATATATATATCTATATATACATCTATCTAGTTATCTATATATCCGACTATCTATCTAGCTATCTATCTAAGTATCTATATATATCCACATATCCATCAATCTATCTAACTATATATCTATCTATTTATGTATTTACCTATCTAGATATCTATTTACCTAGATATCTATCTATCTATTTATCTACATATGTATCTATAGATATATCTATCTATCCATCTACCTATCTATCTATCTTATCTATTTATACATAACCCTCACTCCCCCTAGCTACTGCTACTTACCCTGCTGCTGCTGCTGCTGCTTAAACTGCTTGCTGTTGCTGCCTTAAACTACTGTTGTGCTGATGCCTTTACTGTGCTGCTGCTGCTTGCTGCAGCTGCTTGTTGCTGCTGCTTAGCTGCTGTGGTGGCTGCTGCCCACACACATACACACACACACGAGAACGCACATACACATAAACACAGACACACATATATATACATATATATATGACTCTATATATACACACACACACTAATATATTCACACACATACTAACACATATAAATACACACACACACACTCATATGCACAAACACACACACACTTATATACACAAACACACACACACACACACACACACACATATATATATATATATATATATATATATATATATATATATATATATATATATATATATATATATATATATATATATATATATAAACACCCATATATCTATATATATATATATATGTACACACACTAATATATATATACATACACACACACACACTCAAACATATATATATATATATATATATATATATATATATATATATATATATATATACACTCACTCACACAAACTCACTCTCACACACCCTCACACACACACACTCTCACACACACTAGCACACAATCTCACAAACACACAACCACACACAAACACTCATACATATATACACATACACACATACATATATATATATATATATATATATATATATATATATATACACATATACACAAACTCATATACATATATATATATATATATATATATATATATATATATATATATATATATATATATATAAACACTCACTCACAAACTCACCTACACATACACTAACACCAAGACACAATCACACAAGCACTCACTAACACACTCACATATACATAAAAATACACATACATATAGAAATATATATATATATAGAAACACACACAAATATATATATATATATATATATATATATATAAACACAACACACACACAACATACAACGCACAACGCCCCACCAACGCACGTCCAACGATCCCGACACGCACAAACACCTATAAATAAATAAAATATAACCCGAGAACTCTAGCACACACTCTTCGAAGCTAACCCAATGCGCGCACAAGCCCAAAACTAAGAAAACACGCCGAAATGGCCGTTCGGTCATTTCGACGAACACGCGGTGTGCGGTTCGGAAAACCTCCTGAAACGCACACCAAACCAACTCAAAATTGGCCTAAAATTTATCCACGGGTTCTAAACGATGCCTAGATCCTAGAAAAAATGCTACCACGTCGATTCTAGGCCCGTGGTGAAAACGCGCACGCACTTAGAACCGGCGACGACGAAAACTCCGAAAACGCCCGAAACGCCTGTTTCTCCGCGACACGACTTCCTGTGTCCGAAGGGAGACATGCACTCACCCTCAAGACACCCGACAACGTCTACCTAGGTCCGTCTAACCAAGGGCATCACCCAAAATTAGGCCAAATTCGGATTCCACTCGAAATTGACACAAAATCTAGTGTCAAAGTCTCCAAACTCAACCAAACTAGTTCCAACTTTCTCCCACGGGTAGCCCTAAAGTCTATGAAGGTTCTAAAGTATTAATTACACTATATAAGAACAATTAGAAGGGGGAAAATTAGGGTTTACCTCTTGGGAGTTGGAATCCCAAGCCAAAGTCTCCAAAAAGCTCCAAATCTACCACAACTAGCTTTCAAGCTCCCAATCCAAGCTCCAACACCAAATCTAAACTCTACCCACCTAGGTTGGGAAAGAATGTAGGGTTAGGGTTTATATAAGTAGAAGAAATGGAAGGAGGAAGGAAGAAAAATGAGCAAACTTACTTGTTTGGAAGTGGGAAGGAGAAAGAAAGAAGGGGGGAAGAGTGGAGAAGAAGAAGAAGAAGAAGAAGAAGAAGAAGAAGAAGAAGTGAAGAATGGGGAGGGGGAGCTGCTGTGTTTCATGGATAGGGGGCTGTGGGAATAGGGGCCGGCCATGTAAAGTAGGTTTCCAAAGTCCAAAATGCCCTCCTAACATGGGTTTTGGGTTTCGGGTTCCAAAAGCACTCAAACTAACTCCAAATCTCTCCAACTAACCCACTAAAAATATAATAAATATTCTAAACCCAAAAATATGTCTCACAGGGGTGTAGGCTGGGTTGGACATGGGTCCACTAGGGTCTGACATGGGTCCAGACTAGCCAAAATCCTAAAACAATCAATAAAAATATAATACAATCATTAATTAAATATAAATATAATTAAATATAAATAATACACAATTAACCCAAATTAAAATTAAAAAAAATACCCGGCTCTGGAAATGGGGTGGTGACAAGACTATCCTCCTTAGAAAATTTTGTCCTCAAAATTTAAAGTAGATCGCACTCCCTCTAGGTCAAACCCCCAACAATCACACTCAAGAAATTCTACCTAAACAACATACAAGATCAGGGTCCAACTGGTCGTGTTATCACAGTCTCAATCAGGGTCACTACACTATCTACCACAGCACAAAGAAAGTCTAACAGGTACTAATGAAGCACACCACAAGGAATGGAAAAGGACAGAAAGAAGAACAAAGAGACAGACCTGCTAACCCGATACCCGTAACATCGGCCTCCTCGACCGTCAACGCATAAGCCCTGCCCTGCTGGGGTGTATCCCTCTGCTGGTGCAGGGAATGATGCTGTGCCATAGGTGGCCTAAATGCAACTCTCTGATCCTGTGCTCCACCCAATGGAGGTGCAGTGGGGCAATCTCGCATCTGGTGAGCAGCGGATCCACAGAACAAACACACCTTCAACCTCGTCCTACAAACATCCCAAGTGTGTCCTGTCTTCCTGCAGTAGGCACAAGTGGGTACCCTCTGATCCTGACCCTGCTGTGCTGCCTTCTGCACATAGGGACGCTTAGCCGGTCCCGTACTACCACTCGTACTGCCTGAATCATCCCTGCCTCTCTTGGACTTGAGCTCCAAGTCATCCTCTGCCCTCTGAGCGTCTCCTACTATCTGTTCGAAAGTTGCCTCGCGGTCGCTCCTAGTCAAAGACTTGACCGCCATGACCAAGCTCTTGCGAAACTTTCTCGCCTTTGCTGCCTCACTCAAGCCCTCTACAAATCTGCCCAGACAGCAGAACTCCGCTGCGTACTCGTCCACTAGCATGCTCCCCTGGACGAGTGCCTCGAACTGGCTCTCCAAAGCACTGAGCGCCACATCTGGGAAAAACTTCTCCTTAAAAAACCTCTTGAAAGCCTCTCAAGTAAGCCCTGGCACCGCGATCCTCGTATCAGTGCGATACCACGTCAAGGCGAGGTCGAACATCTGACTGCCCGCTGCCTCTATCTACATGCTGTCTGGAATCTGTGCCAGCCTGAAGATGCCCTCAATCTGCTCTATCTAGTCATCCGCGTACAGGATCCTTTCTGTACCCCAGAACACCTTGGGCCGTATCCTCTGGAAGTCAATGATGCTGCCCGTCCTCGGATGCTGTGCCTGATCTGCCTGTGGCTGAATCTGTGTCACTCTATCCACTGCCGTCATGAATACCTGGTGGGCGTTCTCAATGCCCAGCCTCATCACATCCACCTGACGATGCTGCGAGTCCATCATCTCCCTAAAAAATACAAATAACTGCGCGGCATCTACTAGTACAGGAAGTGGTGGAGGAACCACCGGAACGACTAGGGTAGTCCTCGGATCGACAGGTGAAGGAGGATCCCCGAGAGAAACAGATGCTCCCTCCACCGCAGGAGTGGTGAGTGGAGCGGTAGCAGCTGCCTGAATACGAGCTGGACGAGAGGTAGCAGACCTCTCGGTGGCAACTGCTGGAACGGTACGATGAGATCGTATCTTCGGAGGTATTCTGAACACAGATCAAAAGAAGTCAATACGGCGCAAGATACGATATCATCAAAGAAGGACAGTAATATTTCAAAAGAAATAATTTCAGAATAATTAGATTGGAATTATTCCTATTCATGATTGAGTACACTCTCATCCAAGATCATAGATCCTATAGCAGGCTCGCAGCAGTACAACTAAGTTGTTGTACCACCACGACATCGCACTAATTGCGAATTGAGACCTGCATGGGGCCTCCACAAAAAATGTGTCACGACCCGCACCCGAAAAATCGGGCATGAGTCGTGGGTACGTCCAGCCTATGCCGCAGCATCGGCGGTAGAACGCTGTCTAGGTCAACTATCTAGATAACAATCTCACGCAATCAATATATAAACCTGTCAAGATCTCAACTCCAAACGGAGGAGCAATATCATAATGATAATCTCAAGTACTCAATCACGAATCTAAGCACGATAAGATAACAAAGAAGACTAACAACTCCAAAGTTTAACCAACAACAACTACTACAACAACCACAACATCAATAATAATAATACATCATCCAAAATAATATACAATACAAGGTCTCAATCCAAAACCGCAGACAAATCCGGTGCTAAAAGCTAATAAAAACAATAACAAGGTCCTAGTGATCCCGGCTACCAACCCAGAAATTACTCCTAAACTAGGGGGTCCCTGTCTGCACCATCGACAGGCTCAGGTCCATAAAACATTGGACACCACTCCTACGGATACTCTGGAAAAAATATGTCCAGCCAGGACTGGAGCAAGTACATCTCTAACAGCAGTTCCATTTAAATGATAAAAACTATAAAACAGTTATAGCAAGTAGCAAGGTAAAGGAAATAAAGTATGAACAAGGAAATATGCATGTCGCTGGTGCATAAAGGTAAAGATGCATGACTATCAGAAGCAAGATAGTAATAACTGCAAGATACAAGAAATCTAAACTAAGAGTAAGTCTGTGCACAAGAATGTGTAGTGAGTCCAACAAGAAATACATGTAGTGAGTCAAGTCCAGAAACATGTAAGTGAGACCAGCAAGAAATGCAAGAGAGTCTAGACTAGAAAGAATGAACTCGGTGTCTTTGAAATACTTGTTTCGACATGTAAAAGGCTAGGGATAAGTATGGCTCACCGCGCACTGGGTGCGCGGCTGCTATCATTCCAGATTAGACCAGAGGGGGTGATTCCTGATAATTCCAGATGGGAATGTTTATATGTCTACTCGAGTATTTCCCCGTCCCGACTAATACAAGTGAATCCAAGACCCGACACGTAAATCAAGTATGAGTCCAGCCGAAAATATTAGTGATGCCTGTAGTGATGCCTTTAGGTGATGCCAGTAGTGATTCCAGAATAAAGACCAAAAATATGAAATATACGTGTCGCAAGTAAATGAATCCAGAAAAACCAGTCAGTGTCCCGTGTTGTGCCAGAAAAATCAGATAATACTATACTGGAAGCTGAATCATAATAATTATCAGATAATAAAAACTATCAGAGAATGTACTCGCCTGACGTCCTGAGCAACTGGCGATCCGAACTGGTGTCACAAGGACCTATTGCAAAAAGCAAGGTTAAACAGGTTTCTAATGAGTTAAACAGATATAAAATAACTAAAAATAGGCTTCTAGGATCGTTCTAGGTCAAACGGGTCAAACCGGTAAAATCTGGGTCAAAAACTCAACTCTGGGTCCAAAAAGTTAACTATGGGTCAAAACTAGATCAAAAGTTGACTTTGGCGGTCAACCGAGTCAACTACGGTCAATTCTAGGTCAAACTAGGGTGCCCCTAAAATTCTAGGTCAAAACTAGGTCATTAAGCTAATAAACCCTCAAACTCGCCTCCTTGAGATACCGGGATACCCTCGGTATCCGATACCTCGACCTAGGCTACGCACCCCGCCTATACCCTCTAAAACCTATGCTAGCACGCATAAATATATACACATATACATAAAAACCTATCTCTCAACTCAAACCTAGGCAATTGCTCAAAAACTCCGCTCGAAACCCAATACCTTGGATATCTCAAGGTATTGAGATACCTTGGTATCTCAAGGTATTGAGATACCTCTCTAAACTCAACCCTACTACCCCTCTAGCTAACTAATATGCTTATAGATATATACCTAGCTAATAATATAGGCTAGAAAATATATATCTAATACATATATGCATATACCTAGGTATCTACATATATATCTCACATACACACATATACACAATTATACATACCTTACCTTACTCTCAAATAAATAAATATATCTATATCTAGATATCTAACTATCTATCTAGCTATAGGTATATATATATATATATATATATATATATATATATATATATATATATATATATATATATATATATATATATATATAGATATCTAACTATATCTAACTATCTATCTATCTAAATAACTATCTAGTTATCTATCTATCTAACTAGTTATCTATATCTAGTATTTATTTACCTATCAATCTATCTATTAATCCATCTAACCATCTATCTATCTATCTAACTATAGATATATATATATCTATATATACATCTATCTAGTTATCTATATATCCGACTATCTATCTAGCTATCTATCTAAGTATCTATATATATCCACATATCTATCAATCTATCTAACTGTATATCTATCTATTTATGTATTTACCTATCTAGATATCTATTTACCTAGATATTTATCTATCTATTTATCTACCTATGTATCTATAGATATATCTATCTATCCATCTACCTATCTATCTATCTATCTATCTTATCTATTTATACATAACCCTCACTCCCCCTAGCTACTGCTGCTTACCATGCTGCTGCTGCTGCTTAAACTGCTTGCTGCTACTGCCTTAAACTGCTGCTGTGCTGCTGCCTTTACTATGATGCTGCTGCTTGCTGCTTAGCTGCTGCTGCTGCTTGCTGCAGCTGCTTAGCTGTTGTGGTGGCTGCTGCCCCACACACAAACACACACACGAGCACGCACACACACATAAACACAGACACACATATATATACATATATATGACTATATATATATATACACACACACTAACTTATATATATATTCACACACATACTAACACATATAAACACACACACACTCATATGCACAAACACACACACACTTATATACACAAACACATATCTATAAATATATATAAATACCCATATATCTATTTATATATATGTACACACACTAATATATATATACATACACACACACACACTCAAACATATATATATATATATATATATATATATATATATATATATATATATATATATATATACACTCACTCACACAAACGCACTCTCACACACCCTCACACACACACACTCTCACACACACTAGCAAACACTCTCACAAACACACAACCACACACACAAACACTCATACATATATACACATACACACATACATATATACATATATATATATATATATATATATATATATATATATATATATATATATATATATATATATATATATATATATATATATTATATAAACACTCACTCCCACACACACTCACCTACACATACACTAACACCAACACACACTCACACAAGCACTCACTAACACACTCACATATACATAAAAACATATATACATATAGAAATATATATATATAGAAACACACACAAATATATATATATACATATATATATATATATATAAACACAACACACACACAACACACAACACAACCCACAACGCCCCACCAACGCACGTCCAACGATCCCGACATGCACAAACACCTATAAATATATAAAATATAACCCGAGAACTCTAGCACACACTCCCAGAAGCTAACCCAACGTGCGCACAAGCCCGAAACTAAGAAACCACGCCGAAATGGCCGTTCGGTCATTTCGACGAACACGCGGTGTACGGTTCAGAAAACCTCCTGAAATGTACACCAAACCAACTCAAAATTGGCCCAAAATTTACCCACGGGTTCTAAACGATGCCTAGATCCTAAAAAAAATGCTACCCCATGGCGAAAACGCGCACGCACTTAGAACCAGTGACGACGAAAACCCCGAAAATGCACGAAACGCCCATTTTTTTGCGACACGACTTCCTGTGTTCGAACGGAGATACCTACTCACCCTCAAACCTACTCACCCTCAAGACACCCGATAACGTCTACCTAGGTCCGTCTAACCTAGGACATCACCCAAAATTAGGCCAAATTCGGGTTCCACCCGAAATTGACACAAAACATAGTGTCAAAGTCTCCAAACTCAACCAAACTAGTTCCAACTTTCTCCCACGGGTAGCCCTAAGGTCTTTAAAGGTTTTAAATTATTAATTACACTATATAAGAATAATTAGAAGGGAGAAAATTAGGGTTTACCTCTTGGGAGTTGGAATCCCAAGCCAAAGTCTCCAAAAAGCTCCAAATCCACCACAACTAGATTCCAAGCTCCCAATCCAAGCTCCAACACCAAATCTAAGCTCTATCCACCTAGGTTGGGGAAGAATGTAGGGTTAGGGTTCACATAAGTAGAAGAAATGGAAGGAGGAAGGAAGACAAATGAGCAAACTTACTTGTTTGGAAGTGGGAAGGAGAAAGGAAGAAGGAGGGAAGAGTGGAGAAGAAGAAGAAGAAGAAGAAGAAGAAGAAGAAGAAGAAGAAGAAGTGAAGAATACCCAAAATGCCCTCCTAACATGGGTTTTGGGTTTCGGGTTCCAAAAGCACTCAAACTAACTCCAAATCTCTCCAACTAACCCACTAAAAATATAATAAATATTCTAAACCCAAAAATAGGTCTCACAAGGGTGTGGGCTGGGTCGGACATGGGTCCACTAGGGTCTGACATGGGTCCAGGCTAGCCAAAATCCTAAAATAATCAATAAAAATATAATATAATCATTAATTAAATATAAATACAATTAAATATAAATAATACACAATTAACCAAAATTAAAATTAAAAAAATACCCTGCTCTGGAAATAGGGTGGTGACAGTTTAATGATTATTTTGTTGAAAGCTTCAACTAATCCATTGGCGGGCGGATTGTACGTCGTAGAGGTTATGTTTTGAATCCAATTCATCACATAATTGGTAGAATGCATAACTTGTGAACTGTGGGCCATTATCATGGATGATCCTTCAAGGAATCCAGAAATAATAAATAACGTGATGCTTAATGAAACTGATAATGTTGGACGTTCTCACTTTAAAAGTGGTACAAATTTCGTCCATTTGGAAACATAATTGGTTATGGCTACGATAAACCGATATCCTTTTGAAGAAGATGGGTTGATAGGGACAACGACATCCATACCCCAAGCTTCGAATGGCCATGAAGAGATCGTCAGATACAAAAACTCCGATGGTTGATGAATGAATTTGACATGGATTTAACATGCCCTAAATTTTCTAGTGTACTCTATGGCATTTGTCACCATGGTAAGCTAATAATAATCCATTCATCTGAAATGTTCATGTAGCTTAGGACCTGGCTGATGCGTACCACAAGTACTGTCATGAGCTTCTTGAAGGGCTTCTTCTGCATCTACATATGATAAACAATGTCGCAAGTTCATCATACGAATGAAGATAAAGCATCTTAGTCACCATATCATAATAGAATCGAAGGGAACACTTTTTGATTGACATAACTTGCTTCGGATCGTCGGAGGGAATTACATAAATGATATAGTCTATAAGAGGGAACCTCCAATCCTGGACTTTGACATTAATTTTTGCCTTATAACTCTGATGAACTTCCAATTTATTCTTAGCACAGAATAGCTCTCGGGCCATTACAATGACCGATTATTGTGCTTTATTCGGGACTGCGAGAGATGCTACAAGTCCAGCTAAGCATCCGCTTCAGTATTCTGCAATCGAGGCACGTAGTTGATATAGAATTTGTTGAATGTCATAGCTAAATTGAGTGTGGCTTGGTGATAAGGAATAAAGTCTTCATGTCGAACCTCATACTCTCCTCGGACCAGACTGACTATTAGCTTAGAGTCACCGTAAGCTTCCAGGTATTCTATCCCCAACTGTTGTGCAAGGTGGAAGTCTGATAAGAAAAGCATTATACTCTTCTATATTATTGGAATAAGGTTCCACGAGAAAATAAGCACAGTGTATGATAAGATTGATGATCTTAAGGTTGCCCTCGGGAT